>SKCR01038869.1:0-109365 GCA_019454045.1 Zanthoxylum bungeanum | reverse complement strand
TAAATTATCATAACTAAATATAGTCATATTTTTAATTAATTTAATTATTTAACAATTAAATAATTAAATAATTATTTAAATACAATATATTAAATATATGTATTATATTTACATTAAATATCAAATACATATATATTTATGATATTAGTCAAATATCTCAATTTGACAATTAATTAATGTGTATTTGATAAAATCTAACATTAAATACAAATACACAAAAATTACGAAATGACTATTGGGCCCCTACACATGTATTTTGCGTTTAACCTTTAAACGACTTATAAATCATCAGTATTATTTATAAATATTACCCTAGTGCTCTACGAGTATATTTCATTAGTGAGACTCTCTAGATTCAGACATTTCTGTCACGAAATCCAATTTCGTGTTCATAATTTACCCACCCGTAAATTATGACAACCACGGATAAACTAGCTGAATCATACAGGTCGAGGTCATGGCAAATATATAATTCCTCTGTCACAGGTATCCGGATATATCCCAGAGATATAGATAATTTACAGTAGTATTCCAAAGAAATACAACCAGGAATTGGCGCTCTGAGCACCAATCCTAACACTAATATATTTAAAATCCATTATCATATTATTATTTTTATATTGAAATGAAAATGTACTGCTAGTGTTTAATTATTATCTTGTAGAAAGATGTTACAAATCCATTGGCGTGACTTTTGGATTCTAATAAACTGAAAGGAGTCTATAACTACATTTAGTAGGAGATGAACAATCGCCTTATCTTGGAGTCAGAATAATTTTGAAGGATATTATGATAGATAAAATGTAGTTCGAAATCTGATTTTATCTTCTTTACCTGGTACATATGCTGGCTTTATGATGCATTCAATTCAAGCCACATATAAAAAGCTTCTCAATATGTTACGCTCGGTGAAACATGATATGAAAAAATGGAATCTCGTTTTGTGCCTCCATGGTCGAGAAAAATCTTCAAAGACTTCTAGGAAGTCTAAGAAGATTAAAATAGGAAATAAGAAGAAAGACTCCAAGAAACAAACTGCAAGATCGCATGTAGCTCATGATGCATGTCTATATTGCCAGAAGTTTAGACACTGGAAACGTGATTGTCCAGAAATGAAAGGAAAAGCCCGGTACGCTTTTTATTTTTCCTATTATTGACATATCCTTAGCTTTAGAAGCAAATATTGGTTGGATAATAGACACCGGTATTCCTACTCATATTTGAAACTCCATACAACCATGAGAGTTAAAAAAAAAAGGCTAAACAAATGGGAGATCCGGCATAGAGTTGGCAATGGCTAGACATTAGATGTCAAGCCAATAGGAATAATTGTTCTAGATCTCCCTAATGGATGTAAATTAATTTTCATAACTGTTATTATGTACCTATTTTATTAGATAAATAATATCGTTACTAATATTGGATAAAGAGAGATATAAAATACACATTAAAGACATTGTTTTATGTTTATATGATAAAGATAACTATTTGATATGTGACTTTTCTTTATCTAACGGTCATTATATTTTGGAAACATATCGAGATGTCTTTAATATATAGAAAAATACACGTAAAAGATATGAATTAAATAATACTGAATTATGGCAATGAGATTGGGCCACATATGTATTAGACATCTATCAAAATTTGTTAAAGATGGTTTGATTGAAGATATCACTTTAAATCCTTATCCGATTTGTGAGTTATGTATCCAAAGGAAAATGAAAAAAGTCTAATTTCTTGGTGTTGGACATCATGCTGAAGATTTATTGGAACTAGTACACAGTGATGTGTGTGGTCCATTAAATCATGCTGCTAATGATAGTTCAACATACTTCGTGACTTTTACTGATGATAAGTCCAGATATGGTTAAGTCTATTTGATGAGACATAAATCAAAAATATTTGAAAAGTTCAAAATATTCTAAAACGAAGTAGAAAAAATAAACTGGTAAATTCATCAAGTGTCTTCGATCAGATCGAGGTGGTGAATTTATGAGCGACGAATTCAGAAGTTATTTAAGGAAGAATGAGATTCTTGTCCAATATAACCCACCAGGAACTCCTCAACACAATGATGTGTTTGAGCGGATAAATCGTACTTTATTGGATATGGTGCAATCTATGTGAGCTATACAGATATTTCATATTACTTTTGGGGTTATGCTTTACTTATTGCTACCCACATACTTAATAGAGTTCTATCGAAAGCTGTTTCTACGACCTCATATCAGATATGATACGGTAGAACTTCAAATCTTAATTTTTTAAGATCTGGGGTTGTCCTGCATACGTTATAGTTGCGCAGTAGGATAAACTAGCCCCCAAAGGGTATAAATATAGGTTCGTTGGATATCCTGAAAATTCTTTGGGATATCAATTCTACGATTTTGAGCAATGAAATGTATTAGTTTTTCATTTTGTCATTTTTCTTGAAAATGAATTTTTGAGAGAAAGTGGAAATTGTAGAAAGATTGAACTCGATGAGTTTGATCCCAACATTAAAGAACCTAAGATGGAGCCATAGATCTAAATATGTGAAGGATCTACAACATAGGTCCTACTTAAGTCGAATAGAATATCAATGCCTCATGAAAGACTGCTTTTAATATCTGATGCGAGCCTTGATGTTCTCCTTTTGGAGGAAACGAATCTTACTACGTATAAAAAGGTGATATTGAATATCGATTCGGGAAAATGACAGGAAGCCATGAAATTCGAAATGGATTATATGCATGACAATCAACTATGAGACTTGCTTGAACTTCCTGAAGGAGTTAAACCTATTGGTTATAAATGGTTTTATAAAAGGAAACGATGGCCCGATGGAAATGTGGAAACCTTTAAGGCCCAACTGGTAGCAAAAGGTTACACTCAACGTCTTGGGATTGACTATGAGGAAACTTTTTCACTAATAGCCATGCTAAAATCCATTAGGAATTTTTAGCCATTACTACATATCACGATAATAAGATATGGCAGATGGATCTAAAAACCTCTTTCCTAAATGGATTCCTCGAGGAGGATATCTATCTGAAACAATTAGAGGGTTTCGAATCCAGTGAGATTTCAATATTGATTTCTCCTTTTGTTAATTAGATAAATAAATAAATTAATTAATTAGTTAATTTATTTATTTATTTAGATATGAATATTATTGGAATATTCTCATTTACATGGAAAATTTTGATTTGCTAATCCATGGGTTTGGACATATGGATTTAATTAACAAAAATGACAAAATAATTATTTTTAATGGATAAGATCATTGTGTGTCAAAATCTTGGCCATAAAAAAAATTAATTTTTTGGCTTAAAAATAGTTGTAATTTTCGGCCATTAGGGTTTCTCTACTATAAAAATGAAACTTGTTTCATTTCACAAATTTGGATCACTCTCATGTGTTGAGAATAAAAAGAAAAGAGAGGTTAAGGTTTGAGTATTGATCAACCAACATCAAAAGAGAAAGAACTAAGAAATTTGGAGCTTGCAATTAAGGTAATTCAAGGTTCCCAATTTTTAAAATTCTTAGTTTTGTTTCTAAAGCAAGAAAATATATATTAGATATGTATTTTACATGACTTAAAAATATATGTATCTTGGATATATATATAGATCAAAATTTTGGTGTTGATTAATTATTAACCTTAATAGTTTTCCTTATAAGCATGTGTATTTAGATTAATTAGTGAATTAATCTCTAAAATTAAAATTGTCATTCTAGAGTGATATTACCACTCTATTGTTGCCTAGAATTGTTCTTGGAACTTTGTATTGTGGTGATTAAATTTGGTGTAAATTAATTGGATTAATTTTGTGATTAAATTGAATTTTGGCATGAAAAATGGACAAAAATTAAAACTGGATCAGATCTGATTTTGTCCCTTAAAACAAATATTTTTCATGGAAAAGTATGTTATTTGGATGATTTTGGATGTGTATTGGGTGGTTGATTAATTCCAGAAATTATTCTGGGGCGAAAACAGGAGAAAACGGTGAAATTCGCGTCGAAACAGACCCACCGTGTCGCGGCTGTGAACCCAGCTAACTAGACACTGTTTGGGCAGCCCAAGGGCTGACCGAACACTACCCGAGTGACCGGAATCAAGTGTCAAAATTTAATTGGTTAATAATTTATATCTAATCTAAATTATGTATCGTATCGAAATACACATTATTTAATACGCATGTGTAAATTATATCTGAATTGTCCATAATTAATTGTCCAAGTGCTCAAAGAGTAAACTTTACATTGTGGGACTCTCTAGGTTCAAGTTTATCTGTCACGGAAATATTTTCCATGTCCGTAATTTGTCCACTCATAAATTACAACGACCACATATAATCAAGTTGAACCATCCAAGTCGAAATCATTGCATATATATAATTCCTCTGTCATAGGTTATCCGAATTATTCCGGAGATATAGATTAAACGTCAAATCTCCGCTATGAACAATTCATTTGTCGCAATATAATTATGATTCTTCAATAAATATTCGGAACTCATTTCCGAATCATACCTCGGCGAAGGATTTCAAAGAATCACAAGTTGGATACTTAAATCCCATACACGGGACTGGAAGATCTTCTCTAGATACATCACAGGATATCGTGAGTATCAGTCCATACCCGATAAACAGGTGGAGGTCTGAGAGTCAAGTCACTCATTCTCTGTACTATGTCTTCTGATCTAAAGAGACAATATGCTGATATTCCTGACTCCTTCAGTATCATAACTCAGCTTTGGGAGCTATTTCTAAACCAAGAGCAGACCCTGGTGTACAGAATCTCCGTGGAATTATTCCATGCTCGTTTAGTTGATGGCAAGCCAGTGAGTCCACATGTCCTGCATATGATGGATCTTATTGAGCAGCTTCAAAAGTTTGACTTTCAGATAAATGAGACATTGGCAGGAATTTGATTATTGGCTCACTCCCACCGGCATATTCTCAGTTCATTATGAACTTAAACATGCATGGTATTCTTTGTTCCTACAGTCAGTTGCATAAGATGCTTCAGACTACTGAGGATGACATCAAGAAGGGTGTGCTGACACTAATCTCAGAAGTCCTCTTTGCCTAGTTCTTCTTCTCAATCTACGAGATCGAGCAAGAAGAAGAAGATTGGCTCCGGTGTTCCTCCTAAAGGAAAGGTTGAAAAGCCAGGCAAGTCGAAGAAAAAAAGCTGCCGAGGACAAATGCCACCACTGTGGCAATATTAGACATTAGAGGTCCAACTATCCAGACTACATAGCTTTAGTCAGATGGTAGAGAGCCTCCGCATCAGATATGTCTGTTTTCCCTATCATTGATATCTCTTTGGCTTGTGAAGCCATTGGTTCTGGATGGGTTTTAGATTCTGCTAGTCCGAATCACATCTGCAATTCGTTATAGGGGCTGAGGGTCAGTAGGATGCTTAATCCAGATGAGATGCAACTGCGTTTTGGGAATGAAGATTCTTTATTTGTAGTAGCCGTTGGCGAATACGAGATTCATCTATCCAGAGGCAGCATCATTTTGACAGATTGTGTTTTTATGCCTGGTTGTGTAGCTAATATTATATCTATGTTTGTATTAAATACAAAAGGATATCATGTACATATTAAAGATATATATGATATAAATGATATTTTGGTACACAAATGTTCAAATTCGCAAGGTTATTATATTTTGCATACCATTAGAGATGTTTATGAAATTGGGGATAATAAACGTAAAAGACCTGAAATAACTGATACTAAATTGTGGCATATGCGGTTAGGTCATATAGGTGTACGACGCCTGACCCAGTTGGTTAAGAATGGTTTGATTAAGAATATAATTATACAATCTTTTCCAATTTGTGAATCTTGTATTCATGGTAAAATGACCAAAGCCCCATTTACTAGTGTTGGATATCAGGCCACTGACTTTTTGGAACTTATATATAGTGATGTATGTGGTCCTATAAGTCAAACTGCTCATAGTGGTTTTTCTTACTTCATAACATTTACCGATGATTTGTCACGGTATGGTTATGTTTATTTGATGAAACATAAATCAGAAACCTTTGAAAAGTTCAAAGAATTTCGAAGCGAAGTAGAAAAATAAATTGGTAAATTCATCAATTACCTTCGATCAGATCGAGGCGGTGAATATATGAGTAGTGAATTTACCGATTATCTTAAAGAGAATGAGATTCTCGCTCAATATACTCCTTCAGGTACTCCACATCACAATAGAGTATCTGAAAGGAGAAATCAGACTTTATTGGATTTGGTACGATCAATGTTGGGTTTTACAGATTTGCATTATTTTTTGTGGGGGTATGCTCTTCTGACTGCTCCACATCTGCTGAATAAGGTTCCTTCTAAAGCTGTTCCCACTACTCCATATGAGATATGGGTTGGTAGGAAACCTAACCTTAATTATATTAGGTCTTGGGGTTATTCTGCATACGTCAAGGTGACGCACCATGATAAACTTTTGCCTCGAGGGCGAAAAGTTAGGTTTGTTGGATATCCTTTGAATTCCAAAGGATATTAATTCTATGAACTCGAGCATCGAAATGTGTTCGTAACTCATTTTGTCAGATTTCTTGAAGAAGAATTTTTGGCATAAGGTGGTAATCATAGAAAAGTTGAACTTGATGAAGTCCAACCTATAGATGACATACCGATAGAGGAATCACAGGTTCAAACAGAAGCATCTAGTTCCACTCTCCGTAGGTTTACTAGGATATCGAGGCTTCCTGAGCGCTTGTATTTGATACAGGACAAGAGTCTCAATGTGCTTCTTGTTGAGGAGATTGATATGTATACCTACAGAGAAGTAATGTTAGACATTGATTCCGTTTAATGGCAGGAAGCCATGAATTCGAAAATACACTCTATGTATCAGAATCAAGTATGGGACTTGGTTCCGCTTCCTGAGGGAATTATTCTCGTAGGTTGTAAATGGGTTTACAAAAGGAAGCGCGGGCTTGATGGGAAGGTTGAAACCTTCAAAGCCCGACTGGTTGCTAAAGGTTACACTCAAAGGCCAGGTGTGGACTATGATGAAACCTTTTTACTAGTAGCGATGCTAAAGTCTATTAGGATTTTGTTGGATATCGCTGCTTACCATGATTATGATATTTGACAAATGGATGTCAAAACGGATTTTCTTAATGGATTTCTTGAAGACGAAATCTATATGGAACAGCCGGAGAGTTTTGTCTCCAGTCAAAATTCTGGCATGGTATGTAAGCTTAAGAAGTCCATTTATGGGCTTAAACAAGCTTCGCGGAGTTGGAATCTTTGTTTTGATGAGGTAATCAGATTGTCTAGTTTTCTCAAAAATGAAGAAGAACCTTGTGTTTATAAGAAGGTTAATGGGAGTATGATCGTGTTCTTAGTGCTTTATGTTGACAACATCCTGATCATTGGAAATGATCTTGGAATGATGCAGGGTGTTAAAGCATATCTCTATAAAAACTTCTCCATGAAAGACTTGGGTGAAACTTCCTATATACTTGGTATAAAACTCTATAGAGATAGAGAAAGGTAGCTGATTGGGTTATCTCAATCTTCGTACATAGATAAGATCCTAGAAAGCTACAACTTTAGCAATTGTAAAATTGCTAATATACCTTTTCGACATGGCATTCATCTTTCGAAGAAGATGTATCCTCATACGGAAGGTGAAAAGGCTAGAATGTCTAGTCAACCTTATGCATCATGCTTAGGAAGCATAATTTATGACATGTTATGTATGAGACCTGATATTAGCCATGCAGTAAGCGTTACTAGCAGATATCAGTCAAATCCAAGTAACGACCATTGGATGGCTGTTAAACATATCCTAAAGTATCTAAAATGTACTAAGGATAAGTTTCTTATTTATGGAGAATGTGATTTACAGATAAGAGGATATACAGATTCTGACTTTCAGTCAGATTTTGATGATAGAAAGTCTACCTCAGATTTTATATTTAGCTTAATAATGCTGCAGTCAGTTGGAAGTGTTCCAAACAAGGATCAATAGCTGATTCCACCATCGAGGCGGAATATATTGCGGCATCGGATGCTGCAAAAAAAGCTATATGGATTAGAAAATTTATCACTGAATTGGGAGTTGTCCCAAGCATAGATGATTCAATCCCGTTGTTATGTGATAATAGTGGTGTCGTTGCACAAACAAAAGAACTCAGAGCGCATCGTAAATCGAAACATGTGGAACGAAAGTACCACATTATTCGTGAGATCATCCCTCGATGAGATATTGCCATATGCAAGCTATTTGGAGAGGACAAAATAGCAGACCCGCTTACGAATGCCTTGCCTCCGAGACTATATGATAAACATGTAGAGGCGATGGGTATTAGATACCATCAAATTTGGCACTAAAGCAAGTGGGAGAAAATATTGGAGTTGGTGCTCGACGCGTCAAATTTTATTGTATTTATTGTAAATACGATGTACATTTTATTTTATTATGAATAAAATTAAGTAATTTTCATCAATATATTTTATTATATGGTAAAGGAGTAAAAGACCTTAAAATGAATAATTGTGACATAATTGCAAAAGCGCCGCAATTGTTACTGAGAAATGTCACAATATAATTCATTCTTTAATTGTTCCTAGTCAAGGTTTACATACTTGGTCAGTTAGTAAACCCGTGTATGGGATTTAGGTATCCAATTTGTGATTCTTTGAAATCCTTGGCCGATGTATGATTCGGAAACGAGTTCTGAATATTTATTGAAGAATCATACTTATGTCGCGACACACGAATTGTTCATAATGGAGATTTGACGTTTAATCTATATCTTCGGAATAATTCGGATAATCTATGATAGAGGGATTATATATATGCAATGATTTCGACTTGGATGGTTCAACTTTATCTGTGGTCGTCGTAATTTATGAGTGGACAAATCACGGACATGACAATTATTTCCGTGACAGATAAACTTGAACCTAGAGAGTCCCACAATATAAAGTGTACTCGTTGAGAACATGGGCAATTAATTATGGATAATTCGGATTATTCATAATTTACACATGCGTATTAAATAATGTGTATTTGTATACGATACATAATTTAGATTAGATACACATTATCAACCAATTAAATTTTGACACTTATTTTATTATTATTAATAGTTAATTAATTATTAATAAAGACTTCCATAATATTATTTTATCATTTTGTTAATTAGATAAATAAATAAATTAATTAGTTTATTTATTTAGATAAGAATATTATTGGAATATTCTTATTTACATGAAAAATTTTGATTTGCTAATCCATGGGTTTTGGACACATGGATTTAATTAACAAAAATGACAAAATAATTATTTTTAATGGATAAGATCATTGTGTGTCAAAATCTTGGCCATAAAAAATTAATTTTTTGGCTTAAAAATACTTGTAATTTTCGGCCATTAGGGTTTCTATACTATAAAAATGAAACTTGTTTCATTTCACAAGTTTGGATCACTCTCATGTGTTGAGAATAAAAGGAAAAGAGAGGTTAAGGTTTGAGTATTGATCAACCAACATCAAAGGAGAAATAATTAAGAAATTTGGAGCTTGCAATTAAGGTAATTCAAGGTTCCCAATTTTTAAATTCTTAGTTTTGTTTTTAAAGCATGAAAATATATATTAGATATGTATTTTACATGACTTAAAAATATATGTATCTTGCATATGTATATAGATCAAAATTTTGGTGTTGATTAATTAATAACCTTAATAGTTTTCCTTATAAGCATGTGTATTTAGATTAATTAGTGAATTAATCTCCAAAATTAAAATTTACATTCTAGAGTGATATTACCACTGTAATGTTGCCTAGAATTGTTCTTGGAACTTTGTATTGTGGTGATAAAATTTTGTGTAAATTAATTGGATTAATTTTGTGATTAAATTGAATTTTGGCATGAAAAATGGACAAAAATTCAAACTGGATCAGATCTGGTCTTGTCCCTTAAAACATAATATTTTTCATGGAAAAGTATGTTATTGGGATGATTTTGGGTGATGGATTAATTCCTGAAATTGTTCCGGGGTGAAAAGCGAGAAAACGGTGAAATTCGCGTCGTAACGGACCCGCCGTGTCGCGGCTGTGAACCCAGCGAACTGGGCATTGTTTGGGCAGCCCAGGGGCTAATCGAACACTGTCCGAGTGACCGGGTTTCCCCGGCTCGACTGATGGTCATCCGGTTTGATCGTTTGCCTGTTACGCGTAGAATTTGTCGAAAAATATTTTCGTAAAATAATTTGTCATGTAACGAAATATATTACGTTATTAAATGTTAGTAAATAATATATTTAAACTCATTTGGGTGAATTAAAAATATTTGATATTTATTAATTCGCTCGGAAAATTTTTAAAATGTTTAAAAACCATTTTCGCCTTCCACTTCGCCCTTCCGCTGTGCATATCCTAACACTATGTATAAGACCTGACATCAGTTTCGGCATCAGTGTGACTAGCTGATATCAATCTAGTTCGGATAATGATCATTGGACAGTCGTAAAACATATCCTGAAATATCTTAAGGGTACTAAGGATATGTTTCTCGTATATGGAGAAGATGAGCAATAAGTTAAGGGTTATACAGACCAGACTTCCAAGGAGATCTGGATGATGGAAAGTCTACATCCGGATAAATATTTACCTTTAATGGCGATACGGTCAGTTGGCGATGTTCAAAGAAAAGCTCAACAGCTGATTCCACCACTGAGACAGAATTTAAAGCGGCTTCGGGAGCTGCTAAAGAAGCTGTTTGGATTATAAATTTTATCACGGAACTTAGCATTGTGCCTAGTATTGTGGATTCGATCCTACTGTACTGTGATAATAGCGGAGCCATTACACAGGCTAAGGAGCCGAGAACGCATTCCAAGTCTAAACACATGGAAATGAAATATCGCATGATTAGATGGGTCATTGAATAAAAAGACATAGTGGTCTTAAAGGTTCAATGACAAGACAACATAGCAGACACGCTTACTAAGGCATTACCTCATAAGTTATTCGATAAACATGTGGAGGAGATGGGACTTCGGTACTATCTGGATTGACACTAAGCAAATGAAGTTTGTTGGAGTTGGTGCTTGGAGCGCCAATCTGAATAATGTATTTATATTATATTTTATTATTTATTAATAAAATAACTATATTTTCATTTCAACCTTATTTATGGTAATGTCATTTCGCATATTAGATTGATATATATAAATATGCTGAGAATGACAACGACCTCAGAATAGTCATGTAGTAATACTAGACATTGGGTGGTCCGAAATTGGGATAGTACTACTATTATAAACATTCTTAAAGTAAATATTCATAGTCGTTGGTTTCGGAGACGGTCGAATTCCTATGACCTACAAGTAGCACATGTGGTATATTGGAATTGTAGTTCCAATGCTTTAACCTGATATACCATGAGCAAGAGAAGCTCATATAGACATGTGGGTATTCGTTGGAGCAAATACTGAATGACTCACAGGTGATTCCTAATAGTTGAAGTACACACCACCGTCAATAGGAATCTCCTCGAGTTGTGTAGCATATGTGATCGTTTGACTATAGGATAGCATTGATTTTGTCTGTGATCCTCCATATTTTGATGCCATATGTGTCAGAGACCTTTCATGGTCTGACCGCTAGGTAATATGTTGGGTGTGGACAGATGCACTCGTTAATCAAGTGTGTATCAAGATAGGATCTTTCGGCCCGTATATGTACCATAAGAAGTTTAGATATCCATGTAAGTAAGTCACGATTCTTAAGACTTTGGCCAAATCTGATCACCTAGGATGGATCATATATATCAGAAATGATGTTCTGATTAGTTCCAAAAAATCGTGGACATGTCGATATGAGATGTGCGCTTCGAAAACTTGACGGTGTAATCTATGTTTCCTAAGTACAACTCGGATAGCCTACGACGGAGGGATTGTTAAACATATGTGATGACCTCGACTTGTATAGTTCAGAAAGGTCGTTCGTGTTCTTCGTGAATTCGGAGGTGTCTGAATTGCATATATATAAGCTAGGCTTATATGATGAACGTGTCTGGACTTAGAGGGTTCCACAGTATCAAGTGTACTCGTTGAACACTTGGGTAACAAATAATTTTTGATAATAAATAATATTTGATATTATAATTATCAACTAAACTAATTAAGTTTTACTGGATAACATTAATTATTTACTTTGACCCAATTGGATTAATCCAAAATCACACAAGGGCTTTGTTGTAATTTCATAAATATCTCTACCACTGGAGGATATTTTGCTAACTATAAATATGTAATAATAGGTGTATTTGTCTTGATTTAATTGGATTAAATCAAAGTGGTAGATATTTAACTAATCCATTAACTAAATTTTATGTTGATTTAATTAGATTAAATCAAAGTGGTAGACAAAGGTGATTAGTCACACCTAATTATACATATTTGGACAAATTGGATTAAGCCCACCTAAAAGTTGATCATAACCTTTATTAATTAAAAATTACATAAGTTTTGCTATAAAAGGCAAGCTTGAGCAATTTTTTAATTAAGAAAAAGCTTGAGCTTAATAAAGTTAAGCTTGTGAAAGCTAAAACAAGCAAGATTTAGAAATATTAGCCTAAGTAAAAGAAGTCTTTGGAGAAGCTTTGGAAGTTCTCTACAACATTTCAACAAATAGAAATCAAGATCGGATTTTGGAATCAAGCTTGCTAGCATTGAAATCAAGATTGGATCTATGAGTCAAGTTTGCTAACTATAGAAGTTCTCTACAACATTTCGTCAATGAGAAGAAGATTGGATCTTGGAATCAAGCTTCCTATGTGAGTTTGATCTTCTCTAAAGCTATGTTTTCATTAGTGAGT
The DNA here is from genome assembly GCA_019454045.1 of Zanthoxylum bungeanum. Taxonomy (NCBI): domain Eukaryota; kingdom Viridiplantae; phylum Streptophyta; class Magnoliopsida; order Sapindales; family Rutaceae; genus Zanthoxylum; species Zanthoxylum bungeanum. Next base: position 96,506 of record SKCR01038869.1, on the reverse strand, counting down.
TATCACTAGTGAAACATTTAGCGATGTATTATGTATTAGATACATAATAACATAGCTTGATGTAGAAATTAGGCTAATGAATTGTGTATGGATGTTTTGGAAGCATAAACACAATATGCTTGTGATTGGGTCAAAATGTTTATGTTAGACATAAACATAAAATTAGAGTTTGGAACTCTAGATAATAGTTTGGAGCTGTGGCTACCATTCTAGAATCATTTGACCACCTTTGGGTGACCTAAAATTGTTTATAAGTCATTTCATTGTGGGATTCTTTTTCGGTTCGTGTTTTGATTCAAAGAAATACATATATCTATTTAGAATATATATATGTCTGTTGTACAATATTTGTAGAGGTTGATTTTGAAATTAAAATTATTTTGGGTGTGTTTTAAAAGTGTTGAAGGTTTTAAAATTAAAAAAAAAATATGAGCACAACTCACAGCTGCGCATGCTGCGTTGCACCATCGGTATTTGATGGTAGCTGATCGCCGAGGAAGTTCAAATACCGAAGAGAGGTAGAATAGGCTTTTTACTTGGCCATAAGGATGATGAAAGGTCTAAGTGCTCAGAGAGGTTGATGTTAGATAGAGAGGTCGCAAATGAGTTTTTCATAGGGCACAATCTGCTGGTGACGAAGTAAGTTGGGATACTGTTCCGACCCAGAGAAGAAGTGCTGAATTTGGCTGCATTGGAGTGTTTTCGGAAGCCGACTCGAGGTGGTCTATGACATCGACTTGACTTGGTAGAAGAAGTTGGAGAGTTTGATCAGTCATCAATTGGCTCGGTATACCTACCCGAGGAAAGGAGCTGAGACCGCATGATATTTTGTATTTTTTGACATGTAACGTATGTTGTACTTGGAAGTTTGGGCCTCTAGAAGGCTGAGTGACGAAAGTAGGTCAACAACTCTCATTGGGAAGAGATCCTGACAGACGGAGCAGTGTCGGAGCAGGTTAATCGCAAGCTATCACCACACAAAGTACGTAGCAGTGGCCAAAGGTTGTAATGATGGGTTTCTTCTAACAATGGTGGTTGAGTCATGTGTCAGTACAACTGTTTGCTTAGTGGTTAGGGAAAATGAGCGTGGGACAATGATGACAGAATGACATGAGCTGACGTCTTGGGTTGGTGGAATAGTGGATTTGAGAGCCTATATAAAGGAGTTGAGGATTCAGATTCAAAGGTTAATAAATCTTGCCTCTCATAACTTAAAGAGAAGCCAAGAGCCAAAAGTCTAGTGATAAAGAGAGAAAGATAGTCGGCACCCGACCATTTGAGAGAGTTGTAACTAGCATGTTTTAAGACCCGAGGTCTTTATTTTTTTCTCTTTGTAAGCTCTAAACCCCGCTTGTAGCTCGGGTCGGTCTTGACCCCGAGCAAGTAATAAAATATTCCATTTTTTCCTCTTGTAGACGTAGGTTGGAGTCACTTTAACCACGTAACTCCATATCTCTTTGATTTTTTAGTATGCTTGCTAAGCTTGCTTTGGTTTCCTGTTAACCAAATAAATTCACTGTTGATGAAAGTTTATTCGGGGGTTGATTTCCCGAATCGCCATTGTAACGAAAAACAGCTGTCAACAATGTTGATATTAGTTGGTGATCATTTCTTCCAATGGCAAAAGATGCTTATAAAATAGTAGTCTCTAGAGGTGGCAATTATCGTGTTATTTTCATGTTGTAATTGTCAAATTTATGTAATCTATGTCAAGTAATAGTGTCAAACAAATATTACCAACCTTAGTGGTATATATCCTTAATGTTACGCTTTTGACTAATCTCCTAGAAGGAATTCTACTAATGAGATAAGTTTTGGTGAAGGCAAATAAACCAAAAAATAAATCATCATCATAAGTAGGCCTGATCGCAGTTCGGTTCCAAATCGAAAATCGGATCGGAATCAAACGGGGTCAGGACCGGAATCGAACCGGTCAACGGTTCGGTGGTTCCAAATTGAACCGGAACCGTTGAAGAACCAGTTCGGTTCCGGTTCTTCCAAATTGACGAACCGAACCGGAACCGATGGTTGAACCGAACCGAACCCGGACCGCACGAACCGAATCTCAATAGTTGAGCAATCCAGTACAACAATGTCTAGAGGGCAACTACTACTCATGCGGTAAAAAAAAAAAAAAAAAACAACCCAGGGTAACAAATGTCGCAACCGAATTTGATGTTTATCTAACAACTTACAAGTACAAATTTTAACATTTTGGAAAGGTGGAAGCAACACGCCAGACAATTTCCAATCTTAGCATTAATTGCTAAGGATATTCGAGCATCCCCAGTAACAATTGCAGTTGAGCAAGCTTTTAGTGCTGAAGGGAGTATATTGGATGAGACTGTCAAGTATGAGCCCAAAATCATTGGAGGCCCAAGCATGTCTTGATGATTAATTCAAGGCTAAGCGTATGATCCAAGAAAATATCAGAAAGAATAATAATTATTTATTCAACTTAATCGAGGGAACTCAAGTAACAACAACTGAAACAACTGACAGAGAGTAGCCGATTAAGAATTAAATTCAATTTTCAATTACATTTGTATTATGTATACAATAAAATAAATTTGATCCAATCCAAAATTTTATCAACTCCTAAACTTAGAAATTAAAATCGGTTCCGTACATTGTACGATTCGGTTCCGACACCGAACTGCAATAAGGGTTAACCATAAGTAAGATAAATTATTACATTTATTAAGAGTGTTCCAAGCTCATCAAATTATAATAAAAAGGCTCGACAACCCCTTGATCGTCAGCTTATTGCCATTCGTTGGAGAAAAAGAAAATAGGGACAATCTGGTAACTGCACAAAGCTTTAAAATCACTAGACAGTAACATCTCGTTCAATTTATTGTATAATCACATTGTTCAACATTTGCCAACCTCACAAAACTATGTAGCTCATTCACGCAATCAAAGTACCAATAACAAAGCAATCTACTGCTAAATCTACAAAATTGGATTATACAAGCCATCCAAATCTTAAAATACATAGCCCGTCAGACAAATTCAGCTCAAGGCATTCAGCCGCTTTTAACTCTATTTGCTGTATAATCGAAAGATTTTATTTTCTTGTCCTTCAATACTTCCTCTGCACAAATAGGCCAAAAACGTTAACCATTAAAATATAAATGAGAACAGTAGGCCATAATCCTACAATTCAATTCTATTTATATGCTACATTAAAGCCCCTTCATAAAACTTTGAAGCAGTCACTAGAGAATAAATTGAAAAAGAAACAAAACCATATGAGAATTAGTCAATGTGATATAATACCTTTGGCTTCTTAAATTTTCCCATTGCACTGCTACCATTAATGACATTGGTTGGTCGCTCATTATTTTCCTCTATGGGTAAACTTTTAACTTCATCATAGAAACTCTCAGTAACACCGAGTAACCTGATACAAGCACATGAACAGTCAATGAATTAATCATGCTTTGTGCCCCTATAATTTTAGCTCTAAAACCATTAATACATTTTAGTTTTGCATACCCATTTCTTGACTTCTTCAAATGTTTCATCTTCTTTTTCTCCATATTCGTAAGAGGAGCGCGAGTGAAAAGCTCCTCTTCTTGCCGTGCACGCTCCTCCATCTTTTCCTTGTATCTATTAAGTTCTCTACTTTCAGCTCCAACAATTTCTCTAACCTGTATTTTCATAATCAAAAAAAGATCAGCTGAACCTCTACACATACTGTCATCCAAGCCTTGCAACACAACAATCAAAAACTAACCTCTTCTGGCCTTCCCTCTAAATCATTCACCAATTCCCTTATATATGTACTTTGCCTAGCTTGTCGTAGTGTCTCTTTCTCCTTTCGCAAAGCATTTATTTCCTTTCTCGACATCTTATCTTCATCCATTGAAGTAGGATTAAATTTCGGGGGTCTATACACGCCTGTGCCATCCTACAACACACAAACAAGGATATTAAAGAAAATGCCTTGACATTTTATAAAAAGAAACAGCCTCAGATACTAAATTTTTATGTAAAGACTCACCTCAGCTGTCATATCTGTTTTGCTGACAAGCATGTCTGGGTTTGGACGATAATTCAATAAATCGTCCGTCTTTTGCCGCTTGCCTGATTCCTTTGTGCTTGGATCCACTTGCTCTATTGCACTCCCACTACCCATTGCGCTTGTAAGCTTCTGAATTTGGTAATGGAGCTTTTTGTCAACCGGCCGAATCTGTTAACAAGAAAGAAACCCGACAATCTTGTTAAAGTCGCTAATCAGTGAGATATATCAGGAAAAAAGAACAAACACACACCTTTTCTAAAAATAATCTAATTTCGACAAGGCTCCGAACAACAGGATGTCCCTCGATTGATAAACCCTTTGCCTTCCGAAGTAAATAATAAACAATTGACTGGCAGTAATTAAGAAGCAGCAAATGCTTGGCTTCAAGATAGCTAATTCCATCTGCTGTTGGATAATTATTCTCTTTCACCTATAACAATTTCATACAAACAATATGCGATTAATTTTCAACAAAGGGTTAATAAATTTTAAACAGTTTTAGCAGCAAACAGAACTCCACCTTTGTAATTAAAGCCTGCACTTTACTCCTAACAGCATCTAACCCTTCTTTCATTTCTTTCAACAAAACCGCTAAGTGAGGCGCTTCTCTAAATCAACAATTACATGTAAACGAGTCCAATAATCAAATCAAATCAAATCCCATAAACAAAGAGATAAAATTTTAAGAAACAGAGCAATGAAATTGATAATAGAAACTTACTTCTTTACTCTTTCTTCGTAGCCTGAGTGATTCTCGGTAGCCTCATCCATGAAGAATTGCGCGGCTGTAAAGAAGATAAACAAACAGAGCCGCCACGAAGCTAGCTAGGGCTTTTGAGTATTGATTCTGCGACACAAAACCGTCTCTCTTCTTAATATTACTTTTTATTTTTATTTTTACACAAATTGCCTGAAAACGTTAGCATATTTACAAAACTAGCTCAACTTCAATGTTTTCTTTTTTACTTTTGTAGCCCAATAGAGAGCAATTTGAACAATAATATCCCTATCTGTAACGGTAAGCTAACTGTACCCATGGACCACGGTTAACACCCTGCTTATCGCAATCGATTCTCTCCTCCCATATTATTAGGTATGAGATTCGAAATAATTTTTTATTATATTAAAAAATTTGATAAGGATTTATAATGATTTTTCATCCTGAATATATAATACATCCCTACTCACGGCTTAAAATATCTTCAATTTTAATTGGGATATGAGATCTCGTAATGTCCGATCGAAATATGATAAAATAATTTCTATATGAGAGAATTACTCCTTTGATGCTTATCGCAATGGCTCTATTTTCGATATTTCTTCTATTATTTTGGAGATTTATAATTCGTCCATTTTACTGGACAAAATTTCAATAAAATAGAATTCGACTAGTTAGGACCATACGCGATCAGCGGGTTCTTATTAATGATATTTTTTTTAAACATGTACCTTTTATTTTAAAAATTCTTTAGGCTTGTCATTCATTTCTTTAGGATTCATTTCATGCCCTAAAAATAAAATAAAAAATATTTTTTATTTATTTTTTAAAATCTAATTACTAAATTACCCTTAATAATATTAATAAAACGGCTAATTTTAGGGACATTTTAGGTATCACAAAAATAGTCCAAAAATATATAAATATGAGACATTCTTCATTTTTTCAACACATCAATTCTCAATTCTCTCAATTTCTTTAATTATCTCATTATCAATTCTCTCATCTTCAATATCTCAATCTCAATTCTCTCATCTTCAATTTCTCAATCTCGATTCTCTCATTCTTCAATATTAACAAAAAATGACAAGTTCATCTGAGAACACCATGTCCAATGTGCCAACCCAAGAGAGCGACCAAATTATCGGTACACAGAGAAGAGAAGTTAAGTTTCAATCCTCCGATATTTTCAAAATTCATTTTCATTTAGTCGAGATTGAAAATGAAGGTCCAAGAGCAATATACAACTATTATGGTGTATCTTACAAATTTATTGGCTGCTATGACAATATGAACATGAACTTGGATGGACATCATGCCGCTGAAATTAGACTTGATACAACGCAAACTCAAATAGGCAGGTACGCATCATCTAATAGAGGTACGAGTGCTTTAGATTTATTTAAATATTCTTATGCTAAAAATAGAGAAGAATTTGCTAAATTTACTTGTATGACACATCTTTTTTTAAGTTTTAGTGAAAAAATTACTTTTACTAAAAAGACTAGAAATACAACAAAACGTTAAATTTTAAATTATACAAAGATGGTAAGATTATTTTAAATGAAATATTTAAAGATATTAAATGTTGTCTTTGTATTTGTTCTGATATTTTGAGTGACCATTGGCAAACACACTTATACATGGGTGTGACTTGTCATTGGATTGATGCATCATGGAACATACAAAAATGACTTATTGTATTTAGAGTTTTTGATGAGCAACATATTGCACAAAATATCTATAAAATGATCAAAGTAATTTTTGATAAATATGATTTATTAGGTAAAATTTTAACAATTGGTTTTGACAATGCACCTACAAATATTGCATCAATTTAGAGATTTAAAAGAAATATGCCAACCAAATTTGGGGGTTGATTTTTCATGTTCGTTGCACATGTCATGTCCTTAATTTATGTGTTCAAGATGGTCTGACTTTTTTAGAACCTTACATTGATCCTATTAAGATTGCATTTAATTGTATTTGGCCATATTCTCAAATTAGGAGAGAATGAGACAAGTTTTATAAATTAAATGGTATTAAATCGATAAAATTTTCACGAGATGTTCTAACACGTTGGAATTCAACTTATTTTCTTTTAAGTCAAGCTTTCCAATACAAAGATGTATTATATAGTTTTTTTCTCAATATATTCAACATATCATATTTTTCATAGTCAATGGGATATTTGTGAAAAAAATTTAGAACTTTTAAAAGTTTTTAATGATGCTACAAATATTTTTAGCGAAATTTATTATCCTACAACAAATTTTATTTGTTATTGAAAGTTTGAATATTGTTGGTACTCTATATGAGCATGCTAAAAGTTCTTATCCTAATGATATTGTTTTAATTGAAGTTATTGTTGTTATGAAGAGAAAATTATTGATTTATTTTAAAGACATTCCATTATTTTATCTTATTGCCACTCTTTTTTATCTTAAATTTTAAATTAGAATGTTTGAATAGTGTCTTACAAACTTACTATACATATTTAGGAATATCTGATGAAATTAATATTACAAAAATAATAGATAAAATAAAAATTGATTTAATAGATTTTTTTAATGATTATTTTAGTAGATATAACTTGCAATCATTAGGACAATCTAGTAGCGAACTCATAATTAGTTCAAGACTTAGCGTATGTGATCGTTGGTTACTACAACGAAATAAAAAACATAGGGTTAACACGACTAACAACCCAGAATTAGATAATTATTTATCTACCAATTTCGAGTTTCCAGCTGAAAGTTTAGTGCGTAAAAATTTTCAAGTACTTGAATGGTGGAACCGAGATCAAAATGTCTATCATGTTTTATCAATTATTGCTAAAGAGGTGCTGTCAGCACCTGTTTTCATCGTTGCGGTTGAACAAGCCTTCAGCTTATGAGGTAATATTTTGGAACCGAGACATTCTTCATTATATCCAAGCACTTTAGAAGCAACAACATGTGTGGATGATTGGACTCGAGCTGATCTGAGGCAACAAGAAGATGCCCCGATGATTTTGAAAACTTGTTCGATAATACATCTGCAAGTGCAAGCGGAACAAGAGCTGAATGATCAACAAACACTGATAATGATGATGATTGATGAGTAAATAATTGTAATGAGAAACTATCTTAAAAATATAATGGAACTACGTGAGCTTTGATTCCTCTCACCCCTAGAGGATACGTAGGCAACTTAAGTTTTTGAAAAATTTAAGTTCAAACTCTTTAATTTTATTTTTAATTTAATGTAATATAAATTCAAATTAATAATTTTAAATAAATTTTTTAATCTATTTGTTTAAATCTGTTGATGGTGTTTTTCGGGCACTATGTTATTTAAACAACACGACATGGGTAAAAGGGGTAACTTCATTGATCGAGACCGTTAAAGCCGACCCGACAACTTGACGGTAAGAGGCCGAGCACTTTATACTAAATGGCCGAGCACTTGAGATCGGATGACCGAGCATTATCAGATCGACAGCAGCATTCTCAGTTCAAATGGCTATCATGACCGACCTCATGAAGACCGAGCACATGACGAGGCGTGCTCAGGAAGATAAAGCATCTTATTCTTGCGGAAAAGGGATAAGTTGTCCTACTTTAATGGGGTAAAGTAATAAGTTAATATCCTAATAGGATAAAGGAAATAAATGTAGTTTTGATTAGGAATCCTTATGGGAAAAGTGAATAGTTTTGACTAGGAATCCTGATAGGAAAAGGAGACCATCTCCAAATTGGGAATTCTTGTACAAATAGGAATCTGATTTCTTCACCATTATAAATAGGAGGGTAGAGTGAGTGTAGAAGGACAAGTTGAAGGCATCTGAAAATCATCACAAGAGTGAGGGATTAGAATCATCAAGCTCCGATTTGTAAAAGCAAAGAAGAGACCCGATGAGTGTATTTGAGTAATAAAAAGTACCACCCTGTTCTTGTCCGTGGACGTAGGTCGGATCCCAAAATCCACCGAACCACGTTAAATCTCTTTGTCGATTGGTTGTTTTTCCCGTCTCCCGCTAAATTTGCTTTTGGTCCCCCATAACCAAACAAATTCACCGTTGAAGGAGGATTACCTCGGAGGTGATATTCCCATATTACCCCGAGACCAAAATCAGCCATCAACAGTTGGCGCCGTCTGTGGGGAACTCTACGAAAAGCAACTCGCGTAATAAGACAAATGGCGGAAGGCGGAAACCAACAATCATCAGGGAGCTCGGCTGCAGATTGGATGGAAAAGATCGAGGAAAACCTTAGGAAAGAAAGAGGAGGAAAACCAAACTCTGCTAAAAACCATAGTAGACCAGTTGGAAAGGATAGAAGGAGCCCACAATGGACAATTCGAGGCCGGGACTAGCCGACGAAGGAATGAAATAGCGGAAGGAAAGAGAATTGTCGATGTAAGTGAGGACAACGGACCCCGGAGGAGGGATCCCTACAGGGTAAGATCTGTGGTGGTGCAAAGAGACTCCCAGACCGAGGACACATGGGAGGAGGAAGATGACAAATCATCACCAGACTCCTCCTACGATAGCCCTCACAGCACTCGGAGAAGAAGGAAAGAACATATCGAAAAGGTGCGAGAAGACACCGACCCTGAGAAACGCCACTCCCGAGATAGCAGAAAGAAAAGAAACCACAGGGGGCGGCATGGAACCAAAGACAGCAGCATGAAATCTTGGTTACGGGAGGAGCTGGTCAAATGGGGAGTATACCCCAATGCAAACAGAGGGGATGTCCAGGACGGCAAAGATGAGTCCCCCCTCACAGAAGAAATAAAATCAGAGAAATTCCCAAAAGATTCAGCATGCCGACCATGACACCATACAAGGGCCATACCGATCCCAAAACTCACATTGAAGGTTTCGTCCTACCAATGGAGGTGCAAGGGGTAACATGGGACGCCATCTGCAAAGTGTTCCTCTTAACTCTAGCCGGACCGGCCATTCTATGGTATAGAAGCCTAGCCCCAAGAAGCATCAGCAGCTTCGCACAACTGAGAAAGTCATTCATACGACACTTCAAGGGGGCTTGTGTCCCCAGAAAGACAATTGGAGAACTAAGACTTATGAAACAAGGAGACGATGAACCTTTGAAAATATTTATTGAAAGATACCACAATATGGTACTCGAAGTCGGAGGGTACGAATCCCCCGAGGCCCTGGAAAGCTTGAAGGGAGCCTTGAAAGTCGGGAGCCTATGGACCCACCTAAGGATCTAGGACACCCCGGACTACGCAACCGCCCTAGAGGTGGCCCGTAAATTCGTTCTATTAGAAAACGAGGAGAAAATATCCCGAAGAGGGAACACCATCAGAGAAAGGACCACAACGTAAGGGGACATGCCACGAATGGGTGCAGAGACCTGCGGGAGCACGTGGAAGACTTGGTGAAAGAAGGCTATCTCAGTGTGTACATGGACCATTCGATTTTTTAGGTCGACCAAGTTGATAGCGGAAGTCATCCGGTCGAATGCATGGAAAGCTGAGATGCAGAGAGGATGTATTAAGAAGAGCCTTGCTTGTAGTGACCCTTGTAGAGTTGCAAGAAAGGCAACAGATCCCAAAAAGGTGAGTAAAACCTCTTCTGACTTAGGTTGACATTTGATTATGCTTGTTTGTTATGGCTCACACAATGATTTTGATATTTGTTTTACGGCTCGGGTCTGCTCTTGTGCCGCCGAGTCCGTTTTATTGATATATATTTTACGGCTCGGGCCTGCTCTTGTACCGCCGAGACCGATGTTTCTTTCCGGCTCAGGTCTGCTCTTGTACCGCCGAGACCGATGTCTCTTTCCGGCTCAGGCCTGCTCTTGTACCGCCGAGACCGATGTTTCTTTCCGGCTCCGGTCTGCTCTTGTACCGCCGAGACCGATGTTTCTTTCCGGCTCGGGTCTGCTCTTGTACCGCCGAGACCGATGTCTCTTCCGGCTCGGGTCTGCTCTTGTACCGTCGAGATCGATGTTTGTTACAGCTCGGGGTCGGGTTACGTCCCACCGAGTCATGCTCATTGGTCTGGGGACGGGACATTCCCCCAGAGCCAGTACCTCTTTCAGCTCGGGGTCGGATTACGTCCCACCGAGTCATGCTCATTGGTCTGGGGACGGAACATTCCCCCAGAGCCAAGTACCTCTTTCAGCTCGGGGTCGGGTTACGTCCCACCGAGTCAGCCCTTCGGACTGGGGACGTAACATTCCCCCAGGTCCAAGTGCCTTTCTCAGCTCGGGGTCGGGCGATGTCCCACCGAGTCTGCCCTTTGGACTGGGGACGTAACATTCCCCCAGGACCAAGTGATTTTTACAGCTCGGGGTCGGGCGATGTCCCACCGAGTCTGTCTTTGGACTGGGGACGTAACATTCCCCCAGGACCAAGTGATCCTTACAGCTCGGGGTCGGGCGATGTCCCACCGAGTCTGCCCTTTGGACTGGGGACGTAACATTCCCCCAGGACCAAGTGATTCTTACAGCTCGGGGTCGGGCGATGTCCCACCGAGTCTGCCCTTTGGACTGGGGACGTAACATTCCCCCAGGACCAAGTGATTTTTACAGCTCGGGGTCGGGTGATGTCCCACCGAGTCTGCCTTTGGACTGGGGACGTGACATTCCCCCAGAGCCAAGTACCTCTTTCAGCTCGGGGTCGGGTTACGTCCCACCGAGTCAGCCCTTCGGACTGGGGACGTAACATTCCCCCAGGTCCAAGTGCCTTCTCAGCTCGGGGTCGGGGTACGTCCCACCGAGTCAGCCCTTCGGACTGGGGACGTAACATTCCCCCAGGTCCAAGTGCCTTTCTCAGCTCGGGGTCGGGGTACGTCCCACCGAGTCAACCCTTCGGACTGGGGACGTAACATTCCCCCAGGACCAAGTGATTTTTACAGCTCGGGGTCGGGTGATGTCCCACCGAGTCTGCCTTTGGACTGGGGACGTGACATTCCCCCAGAGCCAAGTACTCTTTCAGCTCGGGGTCGGGTTACGTCCCACCGAGTCAGCCCTTCGGACTGGGGACGTAACATTCCCTCAGGTCCAAGTGTCGTTCTCAGCTCGGGGTCGGGTTGCGTCCCACCGAGTCAGTCCTTCGGACTGGGGACGTAACATTCCCCCAGGTCCAAGTGCCTTTCTCAGCTCGGGGTCGGGGTACGTCCCACCGAGTCAGCCCTTCGGACTGGGGACGTAACATTCCCTCAGGTCCAAGTGTCGTTCTCAGCTCGGGGTCGGGTTGCGTCCCACCGAGTCAGTCCTTCGGACTGGGGACGTAACATTCCTCCAGGTCCAAGTGCCTTTCACAGCTCGGGGTCGGGGTACGTCCCACCGAGTCAGCCCTTCGGACTGGGGACGTAACATTCCCTCAGGTCCAAGTGTCGTTCTCAGCTCGGGGTCGGGTTGCGTCCCATCGAGTCAGTCCTTCGGACTGGGGACGTAACGTTCCCCCAGGCCCGAGCATCTCTCACATCTCGAGACAGGATCACATGCCACCGAGCACATCATCGTTAGCTCAGAGGCAAAATTTTCTCCTCACAATCGAAATTGGATCAGTCAGGGGTCAGGACCCCCAAATCTCTGGTACAGATATTACAGAGGAGGAGTCATTTTTAGTTTGGACAACAAGAGGAACTTCATCTCCTGATGGAACGACCCAAGTAAGCAATTTGCTTTGAGGTGGAGAATCATTCTGAATAGAGTCAGCATCTCCAATAAACCGAGGATATGAAGATAGAAACAGAAGACTTAGTTGATGGCAAAGACAATTTCTCGGTGATTTCTGGAGCGACCACCAGCAAGGCGATCAGCACACCATCTTTTTTTTATAGTTCCCGGCATCAACTCACAAACTCGTTGTTACTGAGAACTAGGGGACAGATGTTGATGGTGTTTTTCGGGCACTATGTTATTTAAACAACACGACATGGGTAAAAGGGGTAACTCCATTGATCGAGACCGTTAAAGCCGACCCGACAACTTGACGGTAAGAGGCCGAGCACTTTATACTAAATGGCCGAGCACTTGAGATCGGATGACCGAGCATTATCAGATCGACAGCAGCATTCTCAGTTCAAATGGCTATCATGACCGACCTCATGAAGACCGAGCACATGACGAGGCGTGCTCAGGAAGATAAAGCATCTTATTCTTGCGGAAAAGGGATAAGTTGTCCTACTTTAATGGGGTAAAGTAATAAGTTAATATCCTAATAGGATAAAGGAAATAAATGTAGTTTTGATTAGGAATCCTTATGGGAAAAGGGAATAGTTTTGACTAGGAATCCTGATAGGAAAAGGAGACCATCTCCAATTGGGAATTCTTGTACAAATAGGAATCTGATTTCTTCACCATTATAAATAGGAGGGTAGAGTGAGTGTAGAAGGACAAGTTGAAGGCATCTGAAAATCATCACAAGAGTGAGGGATTAGAATCATCAAGCTCCGATTTGTAAAAGCAAAGAAGAGACCCGAGGAGTGTATTTGAGTAATAAAAAGTACCACCCTGTTCTTGTCCGTGGACGTAGGTCGGATCCCAAAATCCACCGAACCACGTTAAATCTCTTTGTCGATTGGTGTGTTTTCCCGTCTCCCGCTAAATTTGCTTTTGGTCCCCCATAACCAAACAAATTCACCGTTGAAGGAGGATTACCTCGGAGGTGATATTCCCATATTACCCCGAGACCAAAATCAGCCGTCAACAAAATCATTATTAAAATTAAAAATAATAAAAAAAACGAAACCGAATCGGAACCGTCTTGTTCGGTTCCGGTTCCCAGTACCACAGTCTTGTGGAACCGGAACCGAAAGGGGTAGTAACGTAATTTTAAGTGTTTTTAATTGCTAATTTCGATTTCAACATCTATAAATTTAATCAAGGTTGTAATGAAGTTTTACTTTGCAAAGGAAACCCTTGGTGAAATATCCGCAATGAGGTCAAATTCGTTTTAAGCTGGTATTGTGAAACCGTTGAAACAAATCGTCAAAGAGGTAAAATCATCCGCAATGAGGTATGAAACTACCTTTATAGGTAGATTAATTATAAATCTATTGATGGAAAAAAAAAAAAATATATATATATATATATATATATATATATTTCACAATGGTTTAAATATTTTTGTCATTAAAAATGACTCAAATCGTGAATTCCATATAATAATATTTGAAAATTGCTAGGTCAAGCTGTATGATATCATTTTTTTTTTAATCATTCACAAGAATTATCAATTGCAATATTTGAGCACACATTTTTATTTATATGTGGAATAATCACTGTCCTCAATGGTTGTTTTGTTTCTGAGCCAAGCCCTGTTAGTCTTAATATTTCTCTCGGGGAAAAATTAATGGTTCCTACTCAATCGATATAATGGTCATCTTTTGTTTCCTAGTTTATTCAATATCGGATCATTTTTGTTGTATGATCCTTTTGAAGTTTTGTGTTGAAAGTTTTCTTCAATTTCAATTGGAAATATAGAGATCAGTTTGCTTTCTGTAGAATCAATTCATTCCTGTGTTTTAAAATCACAAGGGAGTTTGAAAAAGGTGTTTGGTAATTAAGTTTTGAAAGATTGGTATTCAATGATTTTTTAAAATATTACTATATGTTGTATCTGTTGTGATTCTCTGATCACTGAAGAGTATTTTTTGAGGAAAAACCGATTCTATTACTACAAGAATATTAATTTACAAGTGTTTAACACTTTACAAAAAACTTCACTCTCTAACACTCTCTAAGCTTTCTTCACTTGAAACTTAATATTTTGAGATAAATTGAGCTCACAAATGAGCTCCATATTTATAGTAAAATACATGACTCAAAAGTCAACAAAACAACAAATGCACCTAAAGTTAATTTGGATGCTTGCACCATTTTTCAAAACTTCACCTAAAGTGTATTGGAGGCTTATAATGGTGGTGGTTGGCAATGACTTGTAGTTGGATCCTTCAATTCTCCCCCTCCAACTGCATTCAAAATGATTGTCATCTAACAGCTATTCCGGCTATGTCTCTACATAGCTCTAACTTATACCGAGTAACCCCCTTTGTTAACATGTCAGCTGGATTCTCATATATATGGATCTTCACTAGTCTCAACAGTTGTTGATTCATCACCTCGCGTATCCAATGATAGCCAATATCGATGTGCTTCGTCCAAGAGTGATATATTGAGTTCTTGCTCAAGTCCAGAGCACTCTGAATATCACAATGTATCTTGTATTTTGTCTGCTTGATCCCTAATTCTTAGAGAAAATGATTTAACCACAACATTTCCTTTCATGCTTCCGCTGCTGCAATATACTTAGCTTCTATTTTGGATAATGCAATACACATCTGCAATCTTGACTGCCATGACACAGCTCCCCCTGCAAAAATATAGATAAAACCTTATGTAGATTTTCTACCATCAAGATCTCCTGACATATCTGAATCTGGATAGCCTTCCAAGATTGGATCAGCTCCCCCGTAGCAGATACATAACTTCGATATACCCTTGAGGTACCTGAGAATCCATTAGACTGCCTCCAGTGTTGTTTTCCTGGGTTAGAGAGAAAACGACTCACTACACCCACTGCGTGAGCAATATCTGGCCTGGTATATACCATAACATACATTAGGCTTCTAACTGCTGAAGAATATGGTGCTGATGTCATCTCCTATATCTCTTTATTGGATGAGAGACACGAACTCTTGCTCAATTTGAAGTGGTGTGCTAGTGAAATGCTGACAGGTTTGGCATTTTGTATATCAAACCTTCTGATTATCCGTTCAATATAACTCTCATGTGAAAGCCACAACCTTTTGTTCTGTCCATCTCGAACTATTTGCATTCCCAAAATTTATTGAGCTGGTCCTAAGTCTTTTATGTCGAAAAACTTAGAGAGTTCATTCTTCAACTAGATGATCTTCGCTGAATCTTGTCCAACGAATCAACATGTCGTCTACATATAATAGAAGAACAATAAAATTTCCATCTGGAAACCTTTGAATGTAAACACACTGGTCTACTTTAGTTCTTTTGTAGCCTTGACTCACCATAATCGAGTCAAATTCCTGTACTACTGCCTTGGTATTTGCTTGAGACCGTACAAGCTCTTCTTCAGCTTGCGAACAAAGTTCTCTTTTCCTGAAACCTTGAAACCTTCTGGCTACTCTATGTAGATTTCTTCATTTAGATCACCATGAAGAAATGATGTCTTAACATCCATGTATTCAAGCTCTAAGTTCAAATTGGCTACCAATCATAGGATAACTTGGATTGAATCCATCTTTACAACTAATAAAATAATTCATCAAAGTCGATTCCTTTTTTTTTTGAATGAATCATTTGAATACTAAATGGGCTTTGTGTTTCACCATATTTCCGCTGCCGTCTTTCTTCAGCTTGAACACTCATTTATTTTTCAGTGTCTTCATGCATTGCGGGAGTTTAACTATCTCATAAGTCTGATTTTTCTGCAGAGATTCCATTTCATCTTGTATTGCGAGCAGCCATTTTACTTTGTCTTTATAAGATATAGCTTCCTTGAAACTTTCTGGCTCCCCATCGTCAGTAAGAAAAATATAGTCAGATCCTGAGTATATGTTTGATCGAATCTGGCCTAGCTCAGATCTTCGTATTGGAGGTTCATTGGTTTCTGGAGGTCTGTCGTCATCCATATATATGGATGATCATGTAGCCTCTGATGGAGTGAGTTGCAGCTCCCCCTTCTCAACCTCATCTTCCTCCTCTGGTTCTGCTTCTAACATATCATGCACCTCATCATTATCTGTGGCCACTGGTGTTGGTACTATGGTTGTGTTTGGATTTGAATCTGTTTTGTCGGTATTAGAATTAGAAGACATCTTGGGCTTTTCAATGTATTTTATTATCTGGTCTTCAAGAAACACTACATCTATGCTTCTGATGACCTTCTTTTCCTTCGAGTCCCATAACCTGTATTTGAATTCCTTTTCTCCATAGCCTATGAAGATGCATGAAGTAGTCCTTGCATCGAGCTTCTGCCTGAGCTCCTTGGATACATGTGCAAAGGCTAAACAGCTGAATGTTCTAAGGTGAGAATAAGAGGGATTCTTACTAGACCATACTTTCACTGAAATCTCAAAATTCATCGGTATAGATGGTGATCTGTTGATCAGGTAGTAGGCGGCACGAACATCTTCTCCCCAGAATGGCTTTGGCAGCTTAGCCATGCTAATCATGCTTCTAACTTTCTCCATAATGGTGTGGTTCATTCTTTCAGCAACACCATTATGTAATGGAGTGCGCGGAACAGTCCTTTCATGTCGAATACCGTGGCTTCCGTAATAGGCATCAAATTCTCTGGACGTGTATTCGCCTCCATTATCTGTGTGGAGGAACTTCAGTTTCCTCCATGTTTCACGTTCTTCCATGGCATGGAACGATTTGAAAAATTTCAAAACCTGATCCTTTGTTTTCAGAAAATACACCCATACTTTCCGAGAAGCATCGTCAATAAAATTCAGAAAGTATTGTTTACCGCCTAGTGAATTAACCTCCAAGGGACCAAAAATATCAGAGTGCACCAGACTCAGCAAATCTGATCTTCTCATAGAAGAGAATTTAAAGGAGACTCTATGTTGCTTACCGAATAGATAGTGATTGCAAGGATCTAGAGCAACATTCTTGGAGACAGTGATTAGATCCTTCTTTGTCAAGGTAGACAACTCTTTCTTACTCATGTGACCGAGTCTATACTGCCAAAGATTTTGAGAAGCCTCATGTTCAGCTACATTGAGGTTCTATGCACATATCTTCATATGAGTCTTGTATAAAGTGCCACAAATATGTACTCGGGCGACGATCATGGCACATTTATCATTTTTCATGTGTCATTGCTAAAGTGGCTAGCATAGCCTTGTTTTTCAATGGCTACCCCCGAAAGTAGATTAAGCTGAAGTTCTGGAACATGTCTCACCTCTTTCAGGGTTATTATATACCCTGTATTTGTCCGCATCTGAATTTCACCAATTCCGATTATCTGAGAGGAACTGGTATTTCCCATCTTCACTGCTCCAAAGTCTCATACTTTGTATGTTGTGAAGAAATCCCTATGAGCGATGAAGTGGTAGGATGCTGCAGTATCTACCATTCACTCAACATCTTGAGTTGGGGTGTGAAGGCATGTTTCTTCTTGAATGGAGCAGATAGCTACATCTCTTGAGGCAACTACTAGTGTCTCAGCATCGTTTTTCTTCGGCTGGGAATTGCCTTGACCCTTCTCTCGTTGTAGCTTTCAGCAATTCACCTTTAAGTGGCCTTCTATGCCACAATGGTAGCACTTATAGGTAGGCTTTATTCTGTCTGTGGATTTGTCTCTGCTTTTGCTTTTACCTCTCTCTCTACCTCGAATTTTATCTTTTTGTCTTCCTCGATTCTCCGTGACAAGGGCTTGTGTCTGATCTGTGCCCACGTCTTTTCTTCTGGCCTCCTCATTTGACATGGTATCTTTTATCATAGTCATGGTAAGTTTGCCTCTTCAAGCTGAATTGCTGAGAATAACCACCAATGTTTCCCAGCTATTAGGAAGAGAACTGAGTAGTAAGAGGGCTTGAACTTCATATTTCAGTTGCATGTCTACTGCAGACAACTGATTCACAATGCTCTGGAACTCATTGGTGTGTTCTACAACGGAAGTTCCACTCTGTAGCTTCAGGTTCACCAAACGTCTCATTATTAAGGCTTTATTATAAGCTGTATTGGCCTGAAATATGTCTTCCAATTTTATCCATATTTCGTAAGCATTTGTATTATGTGCTACGTGGTGGAAAATACTGTGTCTGATTCAGTGTCTAATCTGATCCAGAATTCTGTTATTAAGTTTATTAGAGTCATACTCTTTAACAGATTCTGGTCTCGCACCATTCACCTCGATAATATCGAACAAATCTTTACAGTGCAAATAATCTATCATCTGAGGCCTCCAGATGGAGTAATTAGTTGCTGTCAGCTTGATCATCGCTCCAGAAGAGGAATCTTCATTTTTCATTTTAAATTTACAGTTTAAAATGAAAATAAGATAAAATCGGGGCTGCTTTTCACAAATCGAAGGTCATTATTGTGTCTGGAACAATCGAAAATAATGGATTAGACACTTCATTGGTCCAAATTTGATTCATGGACCAATTTGTAAATTTCGAAAACATATAGGGCTAAAATATAAATTTCTAAGACTTTGGGGACTCAATAAAATTTACCAGGTATGATGACGTGGCATAAGTAGGACCCAATTTGCTATTGTGGCTGACACATGACGCTGACGTGGCTGCTGATGTGTTGCTGACTGTGCGCTGACGTATTGTTGACTGTGCGCTGATGTAGTCGTCTTTAACCTCCAGCAGGCGCGTGGGCACATGGACAACTCCCCTCCTAGCGCGTGCGGGCTCTCTAGACGTCGGTTTGATTGCCAAAAAATACCACCGTACTCGTCTCGACGTGAACAAGCTGATGGTATGCTTAAATTTGATTTTTGACAACTTTCCCGAAACCCAAATTTTCCAAACCAAGTTCTGTTCTTCGATTTTACGACCCCAATGTATAACCAAAGCTACCGATACCACTTGTTGTGATTCTCTTATCACTAAATAGTATTTTTTGAGGAATAGCCGATTCTATTACTACATTAATAGAAATTTACAAGTGTTTAACACTTTATAAAATACCTCACGCTCTAACACTCTCTAAGCTTTCTTCACTTGAAGCTTAATATTTTGGGATGAATTGAGCTCACAAATGAGCTCCATATTTTTAGTAAAATACATGACTCAAAAGTCAACAAAACAACAAATGCACTTAAAGTTAATTTGGATGCTTGCATCATTTTTCAAAGCTCTACCTAAAGTGTATTGGATGCTTGCAATGGTGGTGGTTGGCAATGACATGTAGTTGGATCCTTCAGTATCCTAGTAAATTGACCATGGTTATGCAATTGGTATGTTTACCTCTTTTTTTTTTTTAGAGTCACTTAATACTGTAGCTGTTTCAATTGGTTCATATGTCTTCTCGACCGTAAATTGAACTGAACTTTCTTTCCAGTTGTAATTATTTAGCCTTATTTGGAATATATACTCCCTTTTAAGTAGCTTTGAAACTTCCTTTTCAAACTTTTCATAAGTATTTTATTCGTGGATATTATTTAACCAGGTTCATATATATATTGTTGCATGATTGTTTATATGGACTAACATAATTTAATGCAAGTACTCACATTGTTGCTTTTAGTGGCCAAGACCTTGGCTGGTTTTTTGAGCAGCTGCTCCCCTTTAACAAATATATCTGCATCTGTAACGTCTTTCACCTTCAAAGGAATTCAGTACCTGCTTTGAGCAATTGACTTAGAATATATTATATAATGCATATTAGATTGTATAAATTTAACGAGCTTTGAACCCGCGCGATCCATGGGTTTATCTTGAATATATATTCAATTGAATCCATTTACATTTCAGGTTGCTCAAGTTTGTACTAAGTGTGGTTTTAATATAAGACAATATTTGTGAGATCTACGAATTTTATGATGATGATGTGAACATACTCTCTAAGTTTAATTCCATATTAAAAAATATAAGAAAATTAAAAAAAAATAAATAGAAAAAGAAAAGATTGCTCTCTTGATGTTGTTCATTAATGTATAGTCTTCTTTGCTATTAGAACTGTGATCTCCTCTAGTAATGTTAACTTTGATCTGCACAAATTTCAGATTAAGAAGACGCAATTTCACTGTGAGGATTGTGGAATCTGCTTGACTAATGGCTTCTATTTTCTTAATGTTATAATTAATTTTATGTTTTCCTGATTTATAATATGGATTACTCTACAAAAGCTAAATGTAAAACAAAACACACTCAGTAACCTCTACTTATATGTATGCACAAAACAAATTATTATTTTTTTTTTCTATTTTCTTTATTCCCCTACAATTGAAATATTCAAAACTTACAATCTAAACCACACGTTTGTCTACTGCAATGCTGACTTAATGAAAGCTAAATATATTACAATAGTTTTATATTTCTAATGAGACAGCATATGTTTATGTCTATAAACATGTCTCAAAGAGGAAAATAAATTATTGTTAGTTTCGTTCTAATTTCTCTACATTTTCTTGTGAACCAAACAGAACACCAAAACCAACATTTTCTTTTTGGAATCGTTGGAAATTCTGCCGCCAAATCATCTATTCCGGCTTAAGCGGAATAGATAAAACCCCCGATTGTCACAGTATCTTACAAGAAACGCACTCTCTGTATTCGAATTCATAACCTCAAGATGAGATTTTGAGCCGTGCACCACCAAGTCACGCCTCTTGGAGACACCAAAACCAACATTTCAACTGCCAGACTCTCACATTACAATATCTTGTTGCCTCGCCTCGACGGTATAGATGCGCATCACCCATAGCCTCTTGCGCCTCTCGCATCAAGGCGCGCCTCAGTGTGCCTCTAACAACGCACTGTAGCCGACCATCTCCTCCACCGCCAACGACTCTCCACCACCGCCCACTGTCTCCACCACCGTTGATTACAAGGTATGGATCTTTAGTTATTTTTCGTCAATTTTTTTTCCAAACCTGTTATGCACCTCTGTTTCTTTTTTCATCTTTTTCTTTCTTCTTTTTCAAATCCGTTTCTTTCTTCATCTGTTACTGTTTTCTGATTTCTTCATTTGTTACTGTTTTTTTCTTTCTTCATCTGTTACTGTTTTTTTTTTCTTTTTTGCCGAAATTGGAGAAAATTGAAAAAGTAAAAAAAAACGATCAGTATTGGTGTTGAAACCCTAAAATTATTGCTTGTTATATGTTAAAAAATTGGGTGAAATCAAATCAATATTTTCCTGATTTGTTTATTCTTTATTGTTAACGTGTAATACTTGAAAATGTGAGTTGAATGTTTATTTCTTGTACAGAATGGAATCCGAAGGCTCATGCAAAAGTAAAAAAAATCGATCTCGCTTGGAAATATTCGCACATGATTGATCCTTTGAATAAGAACATTTTAAAGTGTAATTTTTGTGAAAAATTAGTGAAGGGGGGGTCAATAGGTCGAAACAGCATCTCGCCGGAGGCTATAGAAATGTGACCAAATATGGTAGATGTCCTCCTCATGTTAGTAAGGAGATCATATATTATTTTCTTAAAAGATCTCAAGATAAGGAATAAAGTAATATGGTCCGCACTTCGATGATATTGGTACTTATGTTGATGATGATGATGATGTTGAGGTTGTTACTCAAACTCAAATGTGAAAGAAGCCAAAATAAATGGGGCCAATGCATTATATTTTACTTCTGATGCTGATAAGGTTATCAAGGATCTGAAAGAGGGAAATTTGAAGCAAATGGCAATAAATGAATCATGCAAAAAATAGTTGATGGATAGAGCGTGTGGAGACCTAGCTAGATGGTTGTATGATGCTGGGATACCATTTAATGAGGTTAAATTAGATAATTTTACAATAGCAGTTGAATCAATTGGATAATTTGGGCCTGGTATGAAACCACCTAGCTATCATGAGGTCTGAGTTCCATTGTTGGCAAAGGAAGTTCAACATACCAGAAATTAATGAAAGTATACAAAGAAGAATGGGCAAAATATGGATGCTCAATTATATCGGATGGATGGCGTGATTCAGTGGTTAATAGGGATATTTTAATTTTTTAGTCAATTCTTCGAGGGGATCTGTGTATATCAAATCCATTGATGCTTCAAACCTTGTGAAAACTGGAGATACTTTGTACAAGATGCTTGACGAAATTGTTGAAGAAATCGGAGAAGTAAATGTTGTGCAAGTAGTGGCCGATAATGCATCAAATTATGTAGTAGAATGTATTCTTTTATAAATATATAAAGATTTATTTATTTATTGTTGATATAGTATACTAACGTAGTGCAATGAAATATGAATTTTGTAGGGAGATTGTTGGAAGCAAAGAGAAAACATTTGTATTTGTCACCATGTACTGCTGATTGCCTTGATTTGATACTTGAAGATATTGAGAATATCTGTTTAATACATGGGACATTGAAAAGGGCTGTGTGTGAGACCAGTTACATTTATAGTAGTACGAGTGTGGTAAATTTGATGAGAAACTTTACATATAAAGAATTGTTTAGGCCTACAGTGACCAGATTTGCTACTTCCTATATCACATTGCGATCCATACATAGCCAATAAAATAATTTGAGAAAGTTGTTCACTTCAGATAAGTGACATAGTAGTAAATGGTCTAAGGAGGAAGGAGGGAAAAGAACAACACAAATTATTTTGATGCCAAACTTTTGGAAAAAATATTTTGTATATTCTAAAATTAATCGGCCTCATTGTTAGTGTACTTCAAATGGTTGATGGTGAGAAAAAGCCTTATATGGGTTATATTTATGAGGCCGTGGATAAGGCCAAAGAATCTATTGACAAGTCTTTTAATGGGAGAGAAGAAAAATATGTCTTTGTTTTCAACATCATTGATCAAAGGTGGAATTGCAACCTTTATCGGCCTTTGCATGCAGTTGGATATTACTTAAACCTATAATTTTTCTATTCAAATCCAAATATTGATTCGGATGAAGGAGTTGTGCAAGGTTTGTATGATTGCATTGAGAGGCTTGTATCTGATATTGATGTATAAGACAAGATTGATAATGAGTTGCCAAAATATAGAAGTACTCAATGTACGTTGGGGGTGTTAGGGTTGGTGCTCGGAGTGCCAATCCGGATCATATTCATGTCCGATTCATGAATACGAACAATTCATTTTTCCATAATATTACTTATTTAGGGTAGTACTTCTTACTTTTATATACATATTCGATCTAATTATGATTAGATTGATACTATATATGATTTAGTGATATTTATATATTAGACAAAGACCCGATAATATATAATGTAGTGCACAGTTACAAAGTAGTTTGTAATTGACATTGGGAAGTGTCACTACTAGAAGTATATTATCAAATAAAGTTTCAGGTCAAGATTTACTAACACGGGTCAGTTAGTAAAATCCGTTGAGACCAGTACATGTCGTATATCGAGACTTGGTCTGATGGTTTATCCCAATGAATAATGACTCTAGGGAGACTCATATAGACGTGTAGGTGTTTATATTGGATAAACAATGAACGACTCACCGAAGATTTCCTAATTGATGGTACACCAACGTCAATAGGAATCTTCTCGGGTCAAGTGAACATAATGGTCCTTCGACTTGAGATACCACTATAGATGTATGAGGTATCATCCACACTTTCATGGCAGTCACGTCACCGATCTATTTAAATCAGACCTACGCTTGTTCGTTGGGTGTAGACTGATCTTCAGGATATCTTGTGCTTATCAAGATATGATTCGTCAGTTCTGTGTACAGAGTATAGGTATTCAATATGGAATTAGCAATCTGTTAAATCCATGGGCTTGTGGTACAATGTAGAAGTAAGTTCTAAGTGTTATTAAGAGATTGCTAATGGAATCGTCGACATAATTATACCTATAGAGATTTGACGTTTTTATCTATATCTCTGAAATAATCTGAATACCTGTGACAGATGGATTACACGTATGCAATGATCTCGACCTGTATGATTCAGCAAGTTTATCCGTGGTCGTCATAATTTATGGGTGGGTAGATTATGGACACTGTGGGACACAGGATCTGGGTGACGCATGCTGTCCCGGGTTCGCGGCCCGGTCGGGAGTACGGAGTAGCCACGGGGGACTAAACCGGAGAATGATGGAGTCGCCACTCGGTGTGAACCGGGAAAATGAGATTTAAGGCCGCACTCACCCCTCGCAAGGGAAGACCTCAAACCGTTGGGTTCGGAATGGTCCCTTACTTATGTCACTTGTAATGAAAGGATTTATGTAATAATTTAATCAAGTTTAAGTAACACTTATTTCCAAGAGTATCATGCTTCTAAATTCACATACATACATCAACAAGTTCATCACAACATGCAACATCTCATGGCAATCTCATGAACATTTCTCAATCATATGATATGGAAAACTAAGAACAACCTAATCATGCTTGAATACTATATCATGAACATATTAACCAAATAACATGCTAACAGCCTAATCATGCTTGAATATCATCCCAAGAACACATAGAATGGATAAATGCAGGAATACAAATAATATGATTGGCTACATAATACAAGAAAGATCAACCAAGAGGCAATTATGCAGGAATATGATGAGACAGACTCAGTTCAGTGTGTGCGCATTCGTGTAGCGTTCGTAAACGCGTTCGAACGGTAAACAGAAGGTTCGCGTTCGTATAGCGTTTGAGAACGCGTTCGAACGGAACCAGACCTGATGCATGATAAGACTAAGAAAGTGCGTAAGCGTTCGCGTAGCGTTCGAGAACGTGTTCGAACGGAACCAGACCTGATGCATGCTAAGACTAAGAAAGTGCGTGTGCGTTCACGTAGCGTTTGTAAAATGCATTCGAACGGGAAACAGAAGGTTCGCGTTCGTATAGCATTCGATAACACGTTCGAACAGATCGAGACCTGATGAAACAAAATGCATGCGCGTTCGAGTAATGTTTGTAAAACGCGTTCGAACGGAAAACAGAAGGGTCGCGTTCGTATAGTGTTTGATAACGCGTTCGAACGGGAACTGACCTGATGCACAAAATGTGATGCAATACATACATAAAAAAGCAAATAGCGAAATACGAGGCGCGGCGAAGCATCGTGGCAAAGGATTTTAACCTCTTCAATTAGAGGACCTTTCATCACACTTACTAAGCCCATGCGCTTATCTCAATGCATATAAAAATAAAGACAATCATATCAAACTTAGTATATCCGATTGAACATATCTTGCATTCAACCGAACACACATCAACCGGCGCGGCAAAGTATCGTGGTAAAGGATTTTAACCCCTCCAAATAGGGGACCTTTAATCCGACTTAATAAGCCCATGCGCTCGATTGTATCACACATACAAAAGTAACATGCAGAATTCAAATAACGAAAAATAAATAACCGAAGCAACATAAAACAAAAGAGTGTGACGTTTACTCAAGTGGTACGTGGAGTTGTATCCCGAGTACAGATCATACTACCGTCCATTCGGAATCGGCTATGAAATTTATGTCCGGGTTTCCATCCTATATACCACAAGAGACGACACTTTTCCATTCATCCAATACCCACAACACACATCATACACAAACAAGATTCAACAAATAATTAAAATACGATCAAGATAAATAACAAAAATCAAATAAAGATGAGTGTGAAAAGTACCCTCAGGTCTAACCTTTTAAATCACCTCTCGGATGTACGGCACACGATCGTCGGAAGGGTGGATGCTCCGCAACTCTTCCGGTTCACTAGTTCACTGCTCTCGTTCGTTGTCTCACCGTTTGGAGTCGTCGTTCTCCGTCTTTTGCTGCTGCTTTTGATTCCGATTCACTGCCGTTTTGCTACTGTTCTGCTGCTGTATTTTAGTTATTGTTCTTGGTATGTTTTGGCTACTATTTTGGGTGTGATTTTTGGTTGTGTTATGGTGTGGTTCGGGGGCTGTTTTGATGAGGTAAATGGGCTGTTCGGGATGTGTTTTGGTCAAGGCAATGAGGGTTCTTTGGTTTGTGATCTTCGATTATTGAGAGTGGGGGAGAGTTGTGTCAATAAGTTTTGGGTGTTTCTTGTGGGTGTTGTGATTTTCGTGTGAGTTGTGTGTATGAGCTTGGGTGTTTCTTGTGTGAATGAGCTAGGGGAAAAGGGTTGGAAATTCTTTGCTTCTTTTCTTGTAATGGGCGTGCCCTAGGGGAGGGGAATGCCTTGGAGAGGTGTTGTTTATATAGAGAATGGCTAGGGCTTCACCTTGTCTCACAAGGAAGGGATTTGGCATTAAAGGGAGGATTTGATTTGGTGTTGGACAAGGAAAGTAAGGGATTTGATGGGGGACAAATTTGGTTTAGATTAGGAATACAATATTTTTAATTGGTTATGATTGATTTTAATTAGGCATGACATCTTTTTAATTTAGTATATGATTTTGTTTAGTTAGGAAGTTAATATATTTGATTTGTCTTAATTAGGTATGATTATATTTTATGTTTTATTTAATTGGTAAATGGTTTAAATATTTTATTTAATTCAATGTTTAATTTAATTAAGATTTAATTTAATTTTCCATGTGTTTTAAATGTGTTTTATTAATTGAGATGTGTTTTATGGGCTTTGGTGGGTTAATTGGGCTTGGGTGTGAGGCTAGCAGCAAAACCAGAATTACTGACACCGTTCGAACGCCTCCTCGAACGCGGAACGAACGCCCGCAATCTGTTTGACGTTCGAACGAAGTAACGAACGCAGCACGAACGAAAACAGTGAACTTGTGAAATGAATCTGATGACGTACTTATTCTGAATTTCCCATTCCGACGTCCGTTTCTCGTGAGACTGTGGGGACACAGGATCTGGGGCGACGCATGCTGTCCCGGGCTCGCGGCCCGGTCGGGATTACGGAGTAGCCACGGGGGAATAAACCGGAGAATGATGGAGTCGCCACCCGGTGTGAACCAGGAAAATGAGATTTAAGGCCGCACTCACCCCTCGCAAGGGAAGACCTCAAACCGTTGGGTTCGGAATGGTCCCTTACTTATGTCACTTATAATGAAAGGATTTATGTAATAATTTAATCAAGTTTAAGTAACACTTATTTCCAAGAGTATCATGCTTCTAAATTCACATGCATACATCAACAAGTTCATCACAACATGCAACATCTCATGGCAATCTCATGAACATTTCTCAATCATATGATATGGAAAACTAAGAACAACCTAATCATGCTTGAATACTATCTCATGAATATATTAACCAAATAACATGCTAACAGCCTAATCATGCTTGAATATCATCCCAATAACACATAGAATGGATAAATACAGGAATACAAATAATATGATTGGCTACATAATACAAGAAAGATCAACCAAGAGGCAATTATGCATGAATATGATGAGACAGACTCAGTTCAGTATGTGTGCGTTCGTGTAGCGTTCGTAAACACGTTCGAACGGTAAACAGAAGGTTCGCGTTCGTATAACGTTTGAGAACGCGTTCGAACGGAACCAGACCTGATGCATGATAAGACTAAGAAAGTGCGTATGCGTTCGCGTAGCGTTCGAGAACGCGTTCGAACGGAACCAGACCTGATGCATGCTAAGACTAAGAAAGTGCGTGTGCGTTCGCGTAGCGTTTGTAAAACGCGTTCGAATGGGAAACAGAAGGTTCGCGTTCGTATAGCGTTCGATAATGCGTTCGAACAGATCCAGACCTGATGAAACAAAATGCATGCGCGTTCGAGTAGCGTTTGTAAAACGCGTTCGAACGGAAAACAGAAGGGTCGCGTTCGTATAATGTTTGATAACGCGTTCGAACGGGAACTGACCTGATGCACAAAATGTGATGCAATACATACATAAAAAAGCAAATAGCGAAATATGAGGCGCGGCGAAGCATCGTGGCAAAGGATTGTAACCTCTTCAATTAGAGGACCTTTCATTACACTTACTAAGCCCATGCGCTTATCTCAATGCATATAAAAATAAAGACAATCATATCAAACTTAGTATATCCGATTGAACATATCTTGCATTCAACCGAACACACATCAACCGGCGCGGCAAAGCATCGTGGTAAAGGATTTTAACCCCTCCAAATAGGGGACCTTTAATCCGACTTAATAAGCCCATGCGCTCGATTGTATCACACATACAAAAGTAACATGCAGAATTCAAATAACGAAAAATAAATAAACCGAAGCAACATAAAACAAAAGAGTGTGACGTTTACTCAAGTGGTACGTGGAGTTGTATCCCGAGTACAGATCATACTACCGTCCATTCGGAATCGGCTATGAAATTTATGTCCGGGTTTCCATCCTATATACCACAAGAGACGACACTTTTCCATTCATCCAATACCCACAACACACATCATACACAAACAAGATTCAACAAATAATTAAAATACGATCAAGATAAATAACAAAAATCAAATAAAGATGAGTGTGAAAAGTACCCTCAGGTCTAACCTTTTAAATCACCTCTCGGATGTACGGCACACGATCGTCGGAAGGGTGGATGCTCCGCAACTCTTCCGGTTCACTGGTTCACTGCTCTCGTTCGTTGTCTCACCGTTTGGAGTCGTCGTTCTCCGTCTTTTGCTGCTGCTTTTGACTCCGATTCGCTGCCGTTTTGCTACTGTTCTGCTGCTGTATTTTAGTTACTGTTCTTGGGATGTTTTGGCTACTGTTTTGGGTGTGATTTTCGGTTGTGTTATGGTGTGGTTCGGGGGCTGTTTTGATGAGGTAAAGGGGCTGTTCGAGATGTGTTTTGGTCAAGGCAATGAGGGTTCTTTGGTTTGTGATCTTCGATTATTGAGAGTGAGGGAGAGTTGTGTCAATAAGCTTTGGGTGTTTCTTGTGGGTGTTGTGATTTTCGTGTGAGTTGTGTGTATGAGCTTGGGTGTTTCTTGTGTGAATGAGCTAGGGGAAATGGGTTGGAAATTCTTTGCTTCTTTTCTTGTAATGGGCGTGCCCTAGGGGAGTGGAATGCCTTGGAGAGGTGTTGTTTATATAGAGAATGGCTAGGGCTTCACCTTGTCTCACAAGGAAGGGATTTGGCATTAAAAGGAGGATTTGATTTGGTGTTGGACAAGGAAAGCAAGGGATTTGATGGGGGACAAATTTGGTTTAGATTAGGAATACAATATTTTTAATTGGTTATGATTGATTTTAATTAGGCATGACATCTTTTTAATTTAGTATGTGATTTTGTTTAGTTAGGAAGTTAATATATTTGATTTGTCTTAATTAGGTATGATTATATTTTATGTTTTATTTAATTGGTAAATGGTTTAAATATTTTATTTAATTCAATGTTTAATTTAATTAAGATTTAATTTAATTTCCCATGTGTTTTAAATGTGTTTTATGTAGGGGGTATTCGGGTTGGGCGCAGCGGAAGCGCGGGTTTGAGGCGCAAAACGTATTTCAAAACTTTTTCAAAATACCGAGTAGATTATTCAATATCTAATATGAATAATCTATTCGTTTTCACCCATAAACTAAAACATTACTCACATTTATGATCCGATCAAATGGAGTAATAATCCGACCACAAAAGTGCCGACCACATTATGTCCGACCAGACGAGGACCGACCACAAAAGTGCCGACCACATTATGTCCGACCAGACAAGGACCGACCACAAAAAGCCGACCACATTATGTCCGATCCCGACCAGCCGAGGACCGACCAGCCGAGGACCGACCAGCCGAGGACCGACCAGAAAAGTGCCGACCAGGGTCAAACAGACGAATATTTTCATGCATCATATACAAATCCAAATACTCAACATAAATGAAAAGCCAAAAGATGGTACAAGGTCAAAAACTTGAAACCAATACTTAAATCATGTTTCTAAAACACCATTCTTCCATCCAATCAAAGTCTCAACACAATGAAACAACTCAAGATCAAATCTAGGTCATCTAAGAGTGGGTCAACAACTCTAGATTAGCAACATGGTTTCCAAAACCTTAAAAGAATCCTTACAACTACAATAGTCACAAGTTTCCTTCACAATACATGCTCAACACTTCAATTAAAACTACCATCAACAAAAACACAAAGAAATAAAGAAGGAATAAATCTAAGAACATCACATGTTGAAGCCTAGAACCTAAGGAACATTTTCCTCTCTAATAGCAAGTTTGAAAAACTTACTAAAATTCCAAGCTTTCTTTGATTTTTCTTTCTTTCTCAAGCTTTCTTTAAATTTCTTCAATGGAGTTTTCTCTTTCTTTAAAGTGTATTAGGTTAAGTGTAAAGTGAAAATGAAAATCAATTTATACTTGTAACATTTAAGCCTTGGCCGAAAATCAAGGCAAATACAAGAAATTGTAATTTCAATTTCATTTCAATTATCATTTAATCAACTTGCATAAATATCCAAAAACAACTTTATTAGATATTTTATTAAAGTCAATTAAGGCAACTAATATCATTTACTTAATATATCCTAATGTAAGATATTTATATCTTAATTAATTTAATCATTTAACAATTAAATAATTAATTAATTAATCAAATACAAATATATTAAATATATGTATAATATATACATTAAATATTAAAAACATATATTCATTTAGGATAAAAGTCAAGTAACTCATTTTGACTATTAATTAATGTGTATTTAATTAATCAAGTATTAAATGTAAATACACAATAATTAAGCAAATGACTATCTAGTCCCTTTAGCATGTATCTTGCGTTTAACCTTTAAACGACTTTATAAATAATCAATATTATTTATTAATGTTGCTCTAGTGCGCTCTACGAGTATGTTTCATATTGAGACTCTCTAGATTCAGGTATATCCGTCACGAAATCAAATTTCATGTCCATAATCTATCCACCCGTAGATTATGACGATCACGGATAATCTCGCTGAACCATACAGGTCGAGGTCATGGCAAATGTATAATTCCTCCGTCACATGTATCCGGATAAATCCCAGAGATATAGATGTAAACGTCAAATCTCTATCGGGATTATCCAGTCGACTATTCCATTAGCAATCTCAAAAAGAATGTTTAGAACTAGCTTCTAAACTTTACCACGGGCCCATGGTTTTATCTGATTGCTAATCATATGGACTACCTATGCTCTGATACACAGAACTGACGGATCCTATCTTGATACACATAGGACACCCTGAGGATTTGTCTACACCCAACGAACAGGCGGAGGTATGATCTAAATAGATCGGTGACGTGACTGCCATCAAAGTGTAGAAGATGTCTCATGTGCCCACAATGGCATCTCAAGTCTAAGAATCACAAGTGCTACTCAACCCAAGAATATTCTTATTGACGCTGGTGTACCATCCATTAAGAATCTTCGGTGAGTCGTTCAGTGTTTATCCGCTATAAACACCTACACGTCTATACTAGTCTCCAAGACTAATGGTTCATTGAGAAACCATTGGAATCATATATTCCAGTATACGACATGTACCGGTCTCAACGGGTTTACTATACTGACCAAGTAGTGTAAACCTTGACCAGGAACTGTCTGAGAATGACAACGTCATGATACTTCTCAATGTCCGTTGCGACGCTTTTGCAACTGTATCATGACTAATCATTCTAGGGTCATTACGTCTTTACCATATAGAAATATAGATTATATTATAGAAACTGCATATATTATTCATAATAATAATGTTTTACAGAAGTATTTAACAGAAATACAACCGGGAATTGGCGCTCTGAGCACCAACCCCAACAAAATCTCCCACTTGCTCTAGTGCCAATATCGATTGTATCTAATACCCATCGACTCCACGTGTTTATCAAACAGCTTCGGAGGTATGGCCTTCGTCAGCGGGTCTGCTACATTATCTTCACTCGGTACATTGCACACGACAATATCCCCTCGCGACATGATCTCTCGAATGATGTGGTACTTGCGTTCCACATGCTTCGACTTCTGATGCGCCCTCGGTTCCTTTGCTTGCGCAATGGCTCCAGTATTATCACAGTATAATGGAATCGCATTCTCGATACTTGGGACAACTCCAATTCTGTGATAAAGTTCTTTATCCACACAGCCTCTTTTGCAGCTTCAGAAGCTGCAATATATTCCGCCTCAGTGGTGGAATCAGCTGTCGATCCCTGTTTGGAACTCTTCCAACAAACTGCACCTCCGTTAAGGGTAAAGACAAATCCAGATGTAGACTTTCTATCATCGGGATCCGATTGAAAATCGGAGTCTGTATACCCATAACCTGCAGTTCGTTTCCTCCATATATTATCAACTTATCCTTAGTACCTTTAAGATACTTTAGGATATGTTTAATGGCCATCCAATGGTCATTACCTGGATTGGACTGATATCGACTAGTTACGCTAACAGCGAAACTGATATAAGGCCTCGTACATAACATGGCATACATTATGCTACCCAAACATGAAGCATAAGGTTGGTTAGACATTCTAACCTTCTCATCTTCTGTTTGTGGACACATCTTCTTGGAAAGATGAATCCCATGTCTGAACGGTATGTTTGCTGTCTTACAGTTACCAAAGCTATACCGTTCCAAGATCTTATCTACGTACGTTGATTGGGATAACCCAATCAGCCTCCTTTGTCTATCTCTATAGAGTTTTATTCCCTAAGACATAGGAAGCTTCTCCCAGGTCCTTCATGGAGAAATTCTTACAGAGGTACGCTTTCACGCTTTGCAACATTCCTAAATCATTCCCAATGATTATGATGTCATCAACATATAGGACTAAAAAAATGACCATGCTCCCACTGGCCTTCTGATACACACAGGATTCTTCCGAATTTTTGAGAAAACCAGACGATCTAATAATCTCATCGAATCGAAGATTCCAACTTCGTGAAGCTTGTTTAAGTCCATAAATGGACTTCTTAAGCTTACATACCATACCCAAGGTTTCGCTGGATGTGAAACCTTCCGGCTATTCCATATAGATTTCTTCATCAAGAAATCCATTTAGAAAAGCCGTTTTGACATCCATTGCCAAATCTCGTAGTCATGATACGCAGCTATAGAAAGCAAAATCCGGATAGACTTAAGCATTGCCACCGGCGAAAAAAGTCATCGTAGTCGACGCCAGGTCGCTGCGTGTAACCTTTTGCTACCAGTCGGGCCTTGTAAGTTTCAATCTTACCGTCAGGCCCGCGCTTTCTCTTGTAAACCCATTTACAACCGATAGGAACAATTCCTTCGGGAAGCGGAATCAAGTCCCAAACTTGATTTTCATGCATTGAGTCAATCTCGGATTTCATGGCACTTTGCCATTTCACGGAGTCGATGTCCAACATCGATTCTCTATAGGTGAAAGGATCTGTCTCTTCAACTAAGAGAACATCCAGACTCTTTTCTTGTATCAAATACAAGCGTTCAGGAGGTCTAGATACCCTTTCCGACCTACGGAGTGTGTGTGTTGAAGGTCATTCATCTACTTGAACTTCAGGTTACTCCGTTGGTTCGTTGTTTTCAGGTTGGACTTCATCAAGCTCAACCTGTCTATGATCACCACCTTCTGACAAAAATTCTACTTCTAGAAATTTTGCGAAGCGAGCTACGAACACATTTCGATGCTCGGTATCATAGAACAGATATCCCCTCGTGTTCGAGGGATATCCAACAAACCTAAACTTTTGCCCTCGAGGCGAAAGCTTACTTTGCTGAGTTACCCTGACATAGGCAGGACAACCCCAAACCTTAATATAATTAAGATTTGGTCTCCTACCGAACCATATCTGATACGGTGTCGTAGGAAAAGCCTTTGAAGGAATCTTATTCAAAAGATGTGCGGCTGTTAAGAGACAGTAGCCCCATAAGTAATAGGGCAAATCTGTGAAACTCAACATCGATCGGACCATATCCAATAAAGTCCGATTTCTCCTTTCAGATACACCATTGTGCTGTGGTGTACCTGGAGGAGTATATTGAGCGAGAATCCCATTCTCTTTCATATAATCCATGAACTCACCACTCATATATTCACCGCCTCGATCTGATCGAAGGCATTTAATATTTACCAATTTGTTTTTCTACTTCATTTCGGAACTCTTTGAACTTTTCAAAGGTTTCCGATTTATGTCGCATCAAATACACATAACCGTACCGTGATAAATCATCGGTAAAGGTAACGAAGTACGAATAACCACTGTGAGCAGTTTGACTTAGTGGACCACATACATCAGAATGTACGAGTTCCAGTAAGTCAGTGGCGCGGTGTCCAACACCAGAAAATGGGGCTTTGGTCATCTTACCCTGAATACAGGATTCACAAGTTGGATAGGATTCAATGGTAAGATCTGATATCAAACCATTCCTAACCAATTGGGTAAGGCGTTTGACGCCAATGTGACCAAGTCTCATATGCCAAAGTTCAGTATTATTAATTACAGGTAAACTACGTTTATTAACTCCAGTATTTAATATATCTTTTGAAGCTTGCAATGTATAATGACCATGCTGGTTTGGACAACAAAGGATCTGAATATTATTTTTATCATATAAATACAAAGAACTATTCTTAATATTAATACAAAAGCTTTCTGTATCTAATACAAAAAGTGATATAATATTAGCGACACATCCCGGTACAAAATGACAGTCATATAACAAAAGTGTCCCATTCGGCAATGAGATCTCGCATACTCCCACTGCAACTGCATCCAAATAGTCTCCACTCCCGAATCGCAACTGCATCTCTCCAGGCTTCAGTTTCCTACTTTCCTTCAGCACCTGCAACGAATTACAAATGTGAATGGGACAAGCAGAATCTAAAATCCAGCTGGATGTAACGGCTTCACAAGCCAAAGATAAATCAATAACTGGAAAAATAAAAGTACCTGATGTAGAAGCTCTGTCTCTCCTCACTTGGGCAATGTAATCAGGACAATTCCTTTTCCAGTGCCCAACTTTGCCGCAGTGGTGGCATTTGTCTTCAGAAGCCCTTTTGGGCTTTGCAATCTTCGCCTGTTGTTGAGGACCAAAAGCCTTCTTCTTCTTCTTGCCTTTCTTGTTCTTTCCCTTGGACCATCCTTGGGAAGAAGCCGAAAGAGAAGTAGTTCTAGGAGGGCGAGTCGGTACTCCCTTCTTAAGGTCCTCTTCTGCCGTGAGCAACATCCTATGTAGCTCTTGGTAGGTACAGACAGTCCCGTGCATGTTGAAGTACATCACGAACTGGCGAAATGAAGCTGGTAGTGAACCAAGAATGACACTCCTACCGAGAATGTCATTCAGGATGAGATTATGTTGCCTCAACTGATCGATCAAATCGATCATCTGAAGAACATGTGGGCTAACACTCTGCCCCTCATCCAGACGCGCATGGAACAGTTCCATGGCGACTTTGTGAACAATCACTTGTTCCTGGTTCTCAAATGATTGTCTCAATCGCGTCATCATACTATAGGAATCTAACATACCATAGTACTGTTGCTTGAGTTTCGGAGAAAGTGAACTAAGGATGTATGATTTAACCCTTAAATCATCATCCTTCCAAGTTTCAAAAAATTGGCGTTCCTCCTCCGAAGCATCCGCACCCACTGCTAGGGGCAACGGACCCTCAAGAACATAACCCAACTTTTCGGAATCGAGGACAATCCTCAAATCCAATTCCCAGTCTGCAAAGTTCTCAGCGCCTTTCAGTTTGTTCGCATCAAGCATACGCGCAAACTGATTTGTGGATTGTCCCGCCATCGCCAATCTATCATATAGATCACGAAAAACGGTTAGAAAAATAAAGCAGTTTCATATAATATCAAAAGCATAAACTAGATCATGGATTTTTAATCTAATATGCCCCTCCCACTAAATCATGCATTACTGTAATCCCAAAACAGAATACAAATATTTAATAATTAAATTAAATACTAATAGTGAAAAGTGGATCCCGTGAATATATTTCGGCTCACAGCAGAGGCACGGTCTCGCCTACGTATATTCATCAGGTAGACAACTCATTTGTCAATCACTCAATAGTGACTCCTAAGTATCCGGTCCTGGCCGTTTCTCGTTGTCGCTGCGAAGGCAGGCCCACAAGGAGACGTACCAAGGTTAAACTCGTCAATGGTAAACTCAAGTTACTTACGTAATCCTGACAGCTAGGGCACGTTCAGATTCCGCTTTTACTTGAATTTACCTAGTATCTGATATACATCCGGTATAAATAAATTTTATCGGCTACACCCTCACAGCAGAGGCATGGTCTCGGATGTAGTCACAAAGAAGTATTCATAAACCGTATTGACAAGACGGACCATATAACATGCATCAAATACATCATTACATTCAAACCTTATTAATTAGGGATTTTCCGCTAAGTGTCATACACCCTAAATCTAACCAATTTAGATCCTAATAAGCATGCATAAAGTCTAGAAAACATGTTTAAACATTGATTCAGGTATATCCATCACGAAATCAAATTTCATGTCCATAATCTATCCACCCGTAGATTATGACGATCACGGATAATCTCGCTGAACCATACAGGTCGAGGTCATGGCAAATGTATAATTCCTCCGTCACAGGTATCCGGATAAATCCTAGAGATATAGATGTAAACGTCAAATCTCTATCGGGATTATCCAGTCGACTATTCCATTAGAAATCTCAAAAAGAATGTTTAGAACTAGCTTCCAAACTTTACCACGGGCCCATGGTTTTATCTGATTGATAATCATATGGACTACCTATGCTCTGATACACAGAACTGACGGATCCTATCTTGATACACATAGGACACCCTGAGGATCTGTCTACACCCAACGAACAGGCGGAGGTATGATCTAAATAGATCGGTGACGTGACTGCCATCTAAGTGTAAAAGATGTCTCATGTGCCCACAATGGCATCTCAAGTCTAAGAATCACAAGTGCTACTCAACCCAAGAAGATTCTTATTGACGCTGGTGTACCATCCATTAAGAATCTTCGGTGAGTCGTTCAGTGTTTATCCGCTATAAACACCTACAAGTCTATACTAGTCTCCAAGACTAATGGTTCATTGAGAAACCATTGGAATCATATATTCCAGTATACGACATGTACCGGTCTCAACGGGTTTACTATACTAACCAAGTAGTGTAAACCTTGACCAGGAACTGTCTGAGAATGACAACGTCATGATAATTCTCAATGTCCGTTGCGACGCTTTTGCAACTGTATCATGACTAATCATTCTAGGGTCATTACGTCTTTACCATATAGAAATATAGATTATATTATAGAAACTGCATATATTATTCATAATAATAATGTTTTACAGAAGTATTTAACAGAAATACAACCGGGAATTGGCGCTCTGAGCACCAACCCCAACATTTTATTAATTGGGATGTGTTTTATGGGCTTTGGTGGGTTAATTGGGCTTGGGTGTGAGGCTAGCAGCAAAACCAGAATTACCGACACCGTTCGAACGCCTCCTCGAACGTGGAACGAACGCCCGCAATCTGTTTGACGTTCGAACGAAGTAACGAACGTAGCACGAACGAAAATAGTGAACTTGTGAAATGAATCTGATGACGTACTTATTCTGAATTTCCCCTTCCGACGTCCGTTTCTCGTGACTTCCGTGACTTAAAAGGTAGTGCCTCCAAATGAGACTCATCATAGGGACTTATATACAAAAATGCAGTGCCTACAGACACGAAATTGGATTTCGTGACGAATATGCCTAAATCTAGAGAGTCTCACTAATAAAACATACTCGTAGAGCACTAGGGTAACTATTATAAATAATATTGATTATTTATAAATCGTTTAACGGTTAAACAAAAAGATACATACATAGGGGCTATTCGGTCATTTCCAAATGAATGTGTATTTAGATTTAATATATGATTTTATTAAATACACATTAATTATTTGTCAAATAAAATATTTGACACTTGTCACCAACATATATATTATGGAATATTTAAAGTAAATATGATATATATATATATATTTGACGAAACATATATTTTGATATTTGTATTAAGTAATTATCTAATTATTTAAATTTGTTAAATAATTAGAATAATTAAATACATTTATCTATATCATGATTATGGTTGGACTTGGCCAAGTGTAATTGGTTACACTTGTATTAGTTATAAAGAAAAAGAAGTCAATTCGAATTTGGCTTCCCTTTAAATGTTAAAAAAATTACAATTTTTTTTCCTTTTATGCCCATTTCGTCCAAACCCTAGTATATAAGGGTTTCATTTTTCATTTGCTTCATAATTCTAAGCTTTCAAAGAGCACAAAAACATAAGAGACTAGAGAGGAAAAGTGAAGAAACCAAAAAGAAAATGAAGAAAACTTGCAAATTAGTAAGTAATTTCAACTTTTCTTTAGAAGAAAAAAATATTTCTTTTGTTCTTGGCTACAACATATGTTGTTATATTGTTTCTCTACTCTCTTTTATTTGTGTTATGAAGTTTGGAAGCTTGAATGAAAGATGTATGCATGTATATAAACAAAGTTTGCTTATTAATGGTTTATAAGCACACTTTTAGTCATTGGATAACTTGGTTGCCATTCTAGAGTTGTTAGGCCACTCAATTGAAACATCCCCAATCCGGGAGATGCTACCGGCAGGGAATAGGCCGTACTATTCTCTTGAGCCTCTGACTCTCCAACTATAAACAATTACTAATACTCTTTTCTCTGTTTGAAATCTCTTATGTGTGGGGCCGTAGCCCAAGCTTAATAACTTAACATGCAAACTCTACATTAGTAGCTGTAAACTAATAACACATGTTTTACAATGACTATCACATAACCCAAGACTAGTACATGGTTTCTAATTGACTCTGACTAAACTCTCACTTTTCTGACTTGAACTTGTTGACTCCATAACCTAGTGACTGCATCAGTATCCGTCCTCCCGAGCTCGTTCTCTGAGAATACCTGCAAAACAAGGAAACTGGGAGTGAGGGTTAGACCGTTATATGATCTAAGTGAGTGGATGAGTAAAAACTGAAATACTATAATGAAAACGTTTGGTTCAAAAACCAAAATTCAAGAAATAACTTTATATGAAAACTCTTTTCTCGTCTGAGAATTCTGAACTCTTTTCTGAAGGTCTCGTTTGAAATCTCTTTGTAAAACTTATCTTTTCTGAAAGTTTCTTATAAAACTTATGTTTTCTGAAAACTTCCTTTTATAAAAACCTTCTCTGATAACTGTATCTGAAAACTGATGCTGAAAAACCTGACGTATGGGGGCGTTACATATCGCCATCCCCACATACGCCTAACTAGAGCCAGGAGTGCAAATCCATGACTTTGGGACATTATGCATCGCCGTCCCCCAAAGCATGCCACTACTGTCCTTGAAACTAGTGGTATTGTGACGTTACGTATCGTCGTCCCCCAAGCCACTAAACTAGAACTGGGGGTGCGGATCTATGCTACCCTCCAAAATCTGAAACTAGGATCTAGGGGCATTTGTCATCTATAGTCCTGAACTAGGATCTGGGGGCGTTGCATATCGCCGTCCCCCCAGTCCTCTACATGTGCACATGTCATCCGTCAATTCCAAGTCTGTAACAAGGTACATACTGAGGTGGGTTTTTCCCCCATGCCTCGAAAACCATAAATCGCATGTTTGAAAAATATTTATATCTCAAGCGTAAACTTAAAAATAAACTTTCATGTAACAACAGTAATAGAAATCGTCTAACGCCCTAAAGCGTAAAAATAATTCTGACACTAAAAATAATGAAAGTTAGTTTAAAAGGAGAGTGTCCACTCACTGATTTTGGAATTTGGTTGGCATTGAATCCCTTCATCAAAAAATATATTGGTTCCTATGGATAATCTATGATCGAAAACTTGATTAGCATATACATCGTAAAATGAGCTTCGGAACTTAGCTATGTTTATTAATACATTTATATGCTTTATCTACAAGGCTTATCATGCTAGAGTCTTTATGTAAGGTATGTATATGAATTGATACGAGACCTATAAGGCGGCCTCTAACATGCTAGGGTGGAACTGGGATGGTTTAAAATTATTTTTAGGGAAATTCTGGTATTCGTGTCGCGTCGCAGTGTCTTATGTGTCGCGACGCTAACCATTCTAGAAACGATTGCTTGCTGATTTCCAATGCGCGTCGTGACGCAAGTCTATGCGCGTTACGACCTGGAAATTCCAGAAACAATCTGTTTATATTTTCCAGCGTCGCGACACGCACCTATTTTCCAGGTTTCCACACTTGGTTCCTCAAGTCTTCTTTACCCAATTGGATCACCAATACACAATTCAACTTATTATCACACAAATAAATCTTTTAAACTTCAAATTCACATATTCTATATTAAATTATCATCATCAACCAATTCTCTAAATCTCATTATCCTTGTTTTTCACAAAACCCTTAAATCTTCCAAAATTTGGGTACTTTAAATCAACAATCACTTTCTTGACTTATCAATTACCATTATTAATAAGCGGTAAATATATCAATATTTACAGTCCCTTTGACCTAATATTTTGTATAGTTTCTTGAGTTTTGTGAATATTTTGATGTGTTTTGTGTTATTTTGTAGATAAATAAAATAACAGGACTCTCTCGAATCAATTCGGGACCAAAACAGCAAAAAAACGGATAAAAATGGTAAAAATGTAAATTTCCTGCTAAAAAGCGCCGTGCTAAAATGCGCCATCTGCTATTATGTGCCACTAACGTACACCTGCCATATGTCAACATCATAGTAGATTTGCTAACATGCGCATTTGCTAACATGTGTCTGTTACGTGTCACCATCACAGCAATCGTGCTAACTTGCGCCGGACACGTGTCATCATCCCATGCTGCCGACAGAACACGTCATTGCTAACGTCAGCATCGCGATGCGGACCCAATAATTCAGATGTCGACGCTGCCGATGCCACATGTCACCATCTCCGCGAAGCCCGTGCCACACGTCCAAAATCTACGGTGCGTCGCGATGCTCAATGTTTCACACGTCGCGACGCGAGAGGCAAGGATTTTCTTATAAATTAAGGTTGATTTCAGAATTCCAATTCATACTTTCTTCTAAGGAATTCCTTAAGAATACTAAGAAGATTGTATCTTGATTATTTATTTACAGCTTTCTGTATTTAATTTTATTTATTTTATGCAACAATACTTTCTTTTCTTTACTTTTCAGTCGTTAATTATACTGTTCAGCATGGGGAGGTAACTCCCCTCTGCTGGGGTGAAAGGTCAAGCTTTTATTACTAATATTTAGATTAATCTCCCTTAATTATAATATATAAACTATTTAAAACCTGACTTAATGAGATACCACCTTTATGGTCGGTTGGACTTAATAAAATTGGTTTTAACCTGACTAAATTAGATACCGCCCTTATGGTCGGTTGGAATTAATCTTAAATCTGACTTAATCAGGATACCACCTATATGGTCGGTTGGTAATGTCATGCAAAGTTAATATATTATAATAAGGGAGATATCTAAAATAGAAGTAATAAAAGTGGATCCTCTAACCCCCATCATTTTCTTTATTGCTTTATTTACCTTTTTAATTTCGAGCTTTTACTTTATGTCATTTATTTTATTTAAACTTTTACTAGCCTTAGATATGTGTGGTAACTAAACCTGTTATCTGGGATTGTGATGAATTCCAATATCACCGGTTTATAAGGGGTTATTTTACTGTTTGGGTATTATAAAGGTTTATTTATTGAGCCTTAGTCTTAATGCTCCTTGTTAACTGGCCATTAATAAGATTGATTTGGTAAACTTAAAATGAACTTGGAAAAGAGATTTTAGATTTAAGCTCTAGATTCAATAACTCACGATCTTCCTTAAAGATAGATAACCCTTAATAGATTTCCTTACATATACTTGTCGGGCAGGGGTAGCCATAATTGGAACTTAATCTTAATGAACTCAGATAACTTGGTTGACATAGGAATATGATTAATTGGGTTATTCTGGGTATTTGCATCTGACAATCGGAAGAGGCTTTTGCATAAATTCGTGTTCCAGGTTAATAAATCAATATATTGCACAAACGTAAAATAACCACTTCATCTTTAAAAAGATATTGGAAGGATTCACAACCCTAGATTGTTTCTTAATATTGAATTTTTCCTTAATTTACTTTCACATTATTTTATTTATTCGTCTTTAGTTTAAAGTCACCATCCAATCAAACAATCAATCTATTAGATACTCGTAAATATTTGGCTTCATAAATTAATAGCTTAGGTATTAAGTCCTTGTGAGATCGATACATTTTATACTACTTGAACGATAGGTGCGCTTGCATTATACGTGTGTGATCACGCCGGTCAATTATGCAATTCTTATCATGCAAACATCCATATTCTATCATCATGCTTCTAAAATCTAACAAACCAAGTTTATGGGTCAAGTCTTCTTACCTTTATTCTCTTGATTTCCTTCATTCCTCAAGCCTTCATGGTAGCTTTTCTTATTCTTTGTTGGGTGAATGAGTGTTTAGCACTTGCTTCTTCTTCCTTCTTTTCCTTCCTCTCTCTTCTTCTTCTTCCCTTCTTCTTCTTCTTCTTCTTTCTTTTCTTCTTCCTTCTACATTTTTCTTATTCCCTTTTTCTTTCTAATTTTATGAAAATGGTAATAGTAACCCCTTTTTATACTTGGGCTTGTTTGAAACTGTCAAAAGTAGAGAAAATTTTAGAGACTTGTAGAAACTTTGAGAATTCTCTAGAATGACCCTCGGGTACTATTCATCTAAATTTTTATTTTGAATTTTCTACTCGTTTCTAGCTTGAATTTGGAAAAATGTTCAACGTGAAAGTTGTAGATCTTAATCCCAGCTTTCCAACGATATAAAATTCATAAAAATCAGAGTTCTTATGAGAAAGTTATGGCTAAAATATTCTGTGCGGCCCGAAGTAGAACATCGTACCATCGAATATCGGGTTTTTTGAAGAATTTACCGATTGTTCCCAAAGTCATCTCACGAGGGTATATGTTTCCAAACATGATTTATATTATGTGACACTCGTCCCACAGTATAACAATAGTTGAGATTCTCGATCGTTATAAATTCTCCCCCCTTAAATAGGATTCGTCCTCGAATCTTCTTTAAACTTGGGATCTTATCATATATCACAGGATTTATGGGTTCTTTATAAACCACCCATCGCCTTTGTCTCATCCACTGTATTATTCCATTTCCCGATGATTTTCCGTGTGCTATCATTTCACCACAAGACAATATGATGGTCATGCTGAACCTAGAATGTCATGACTAGGAAGTCGTAACTAGGGCTAAACACTAATTTGTCTGTGTGAACTCTTTATTTGCTGTAATTATTCTGTATCATCGGGGATTCTATTTGACTTAACAATGAAGGTCTTTGCCTGGCTGATTATTTAGCACTTGACTAGTAAACATATGATATTCTCTATCTTTCTTAATATCTAGCTCATGAATCGTACCTCTTGTCGTACTTGGGTAAACTACTTCAAATTTCGTGGCTTCAGTGAATATCCCTTAAGTTCTTTACTGAGAAGTACTACCTCATTCTCGTTTCATAAGATCTTCGCTGAGTATCCTTGACTACCTCATTTCTGGACCTCTAGTTGTGCTCAACATTCCTTATCTCCAAGGAAATATCTTTCTCTAGATATTTAGTTATGCTCAATAATTATTCGACTCGATCGAGTTCTTCTTAGCTGATACCTTTCACTTTCACTAGAAATATTAGTGTCTCCACGGTTAGACTTTCTATGTTCCTCTTCCGGAATCAATAATTTTACAGGAGTGATCCTTGTCATTATTAATAATGCTTGTACTCGATTCTTCTTTTGCTCCACTTGTCCAACTTGATCTTAATATTCTTTCTCATCTCTTAGCTACTTAACTCTGTATATTCATCATGCCAAACTTCAACTGTTTATGAGCTTCTCTCTTCAAGTTCCAATATTTTTGCTTATCTATGGAGGCCTAGGGCTTCTTAGCTTTCTGATATTGCCTACTGATGACGTTCGTACTTAAAATATTGCTTCTGGGTAGTTTCCTAGTGGTCCTCCTCAATTGGCTAAA
Source organism: Zanthoxylum bungeanum (assembly GCA_019454045.1). Classification (NCBI taxonomy): domain Eukaryota; kingdom Viridiplantae; phylum Streptophyta; class Magnoliopsida; order Sapindales; family Rutaceae; genus Zanthoxylum; species Zanthoxylum bungeanum. The sequence continues at coordinate 52,153 of SKCR01038869.1, read as the reverse complement.
GATTCAGGCTTAGTTGCATGCTCCTTGGTGCCTAAACCGCATTCCCTACTATTAACATCGACGCTGGCGATTTGGTCCCGGCTAAAGTTCATACTCTTTTTGTACCTTTCTTTCATTATTACTATACATCTGGTTGTTGTTCCTTCACACCAACTCATTTTCCATACCTGGTTGCATGTTAAGATACTTATTCTTTATTGTTTCCTATATTGTAGTAAACTTATTTTCTCGGTTCTGTATTATACTACACTTCTGACAATACTTACTTAGTATTTTCTTCTACTGTCGTTGCACCTTGACAGTTTCACTTTCAAGCCTTTTGCTTGCTGACCTGTTTGCCTACCCTCATATTCTATTCTGTACTTGAAAATTTTATGTTCTATATTTATGTCTTCGTATCCGAAAGATATTACCTCTCACATGTCCCTAATCATGTTTAATGTTGTTCTCTTATATCATTGTCACTACTTAATTAGTATTTTCTCTCTTCATTATTTTATCTACATAATTTCTCTTTTAGTTCTCTCCCTTAGAATTATTTCCTCTTTTATTCTATTCTTTTACTATATCTAAAGGTTTTCTGTTTCGATCTCTTTCCACTATGCATTCTCTTGTTTCTGGGAATATTTTGAGGTGAACATCGAAGTCTTTCTTTGTTGCCGTTGTTTAACGAGGGTTGGGAGGGTGGATTTCATCCTAGAGTCTTCCGATGGTGGTGTTCTCACTGGCTACTTATGTTGTAGTTGTTTATGTTGTTCATCTATAAACTTATAACTTTGTTGTTTACATGTCTGGTGTTGGCTCCCCTACTAGGATACTACTACTAGGAACTATCTGAATTTCATATTTCAAATTTATTACTAATTTCTTTTCTAATTATCGATAATACCACCCTTTATTGTGAACCTCCGTAAGGTTTATACTCTCTCAAACTCCTACCGTACTCCCTCTGGCCTCTATTATTCTTCTTCACTAAGTTTTGTTATGTCCCCTGACTTTCCTTCTCATATTAGTTTCTTGCACTTTTTATTCTCTTGGAAACTCAATCAACTTCGATTGCTCTGGACATCTCCTACTAAATCTTCTTGATTCAGGTATTACTTTTTACATAGTCTTTCATTTTCAATACGATGAGACTCTTTATAAGTTGTTCGCTATATTCCTGAGAATCATTCTCTCTGGTCTCTTCATACTTCTAAGTCTTTACTTCCTTAAGGGTTTCTTAATTCAATGGTGGCTTCCAAACTTCGCTCAACTTATCGTGGCTGCGAACTATTCTATCTCATGCTTCTTATCTATGTTTTATTGGACTCATCAATTTGGTTGTCTAGCCATCTCGCAATTTTCTAATCTGTCAATTGCTCTTCTTTACTGGTTCTTCTCTTTACTGGGCTCACAGTTGAGGGGTGAGCATATGTATTCCTTAAGGATCATATGTATTCCTTAAAGATCTGTTGATACGCATTCTGTTTTACACTTAAGTTCGGTGATGATCTGGTTAGGTGTCTATATACTTACTAGAATCGAGGTTTCTGGAAGGAATGGTCATCATTCGTTCTACAGGAACTTGGTCGACTATTCAATGTCTTGGGTCCACAACTATTATCAATTATCTATGCTACTGTCTTCTTACTATATTAACTATGTGTCTGAATGTTCTGAATTTCCTTGTTACTCTTTGTATTCTTCTTAATTAATTATGCATCCTCACTCTTAGTTCTAAGTTGTGCTACCAATGCCAGTGGTGATTCATTCTTCTAGTTACTTCCTAGATCTCGGCTCTCTGCTCTTGCTATAGGCTATAACTTTACCATCTAATCTCACTGTCCTCACTGGTACTTTTATTAAATTTTAAGTACTTTTATCTCTGGAGTCTTGTTGGTTTTATTCTAGGTCCCAAGATCATCAAACAAGCATGATAAAGTGTGAAATACATATCAAATAAGTTGCAGAATACTTACATTGATCGGTTGAGACGATTTGGTGAAGAACAAATTGATTTTCACCTCCAAAATCGCAACTGCAGTGACCAGTCCACTGCCTCACGTTTTTCAGTTTTTGTTCATGAATTTGAGCCTCGAATTTGCGTCGTTTGATTCCCGGCTCGTGGGTGAGTGTCCCTAACACCTTCGTATGCATCTTAGAGTGCTAGCTCAAGCCAAAATTGCCACAAATTTGGCTCCAAAAGACCTCCACTGCTCGGCAAATGGAGGCAGAACAGAGAGGAAATACCAGCCCCTTGGGCGTGAATAATGGGAGAGAATGAGAGAAGAAAAAATGTGAATTGGTTGGTAAAAGGTTTAGGTAATTGTTATATATATTTTCCAAAATTAAATATAACAATTTACACTTTCCAAAAGTCAAACAAACACATATAAAACAATATATGTCCATCACCTATCAAATGCCTTTTCCAACCACTACCAACTACATCAAGTCACATCCTTCCATCAATCAAGTGACAAGATGTCACATCACTCAAAGCGACATTTGATTTGACGTTTGATGTGACGAATGATTTGACGCTTGATGTGACTTGCGTTGCCGCACTCGAATTCGAAATACTAATGCGCTCGCAATCACACTCGGGCTCGGGTTCGCTAATTCATAATTAGCGAATTTACCGTTGCGTCGTAATTAAATGATTACGCCTAGCGATTTCACTATTCACGTCGCCAACGAATTAATTCTAAATTAATTCGTTCGCCCGAATTAAAATCTAATTTCAATTCCGCGTCGAAATCTAATTTCGTTCAATATATCGAATATATTAACTTTACCGATTAATTCCAAATTAATCATTTTCTCTCATTAGACGATATTTTATCCCAGATAAAATATCTCCGTAATTAATCCCAGATTAATTTTCTCTCTCATTGAATTAATCCCAGATTAATTAAAGTGCGAGCCATACTTCATCGGTGTATCATTGGGACGCGACCCATGAGATCCCCGGATATGTTGGCAGTAAATCGGGTCGTCGGACTATCCGAACACGTAAGTACCTCGTACCACGTTTACACCGATTCACAAGACAAGGTTGGCCTCTAGCAAAGCGCCATGCCTACCCAATTCTCCGGAAATATTCTTACAGGAATATATAGATCTGTATCAGGCGTAGTATACAGTAGTATTGTGCATATCGGCCCAGTATCGGATAGTCACGTGCTAGGCCTGGGGCTGGATAAGTGTATGCCTCGTACGAACCACATGTCGGATGTCTGGTAACTAGTCTCTATAATCGGATATACATGACCTTGTCATAATATCCCAATGGCTGCAGCACCTCAGAGTACTAATACCGTATCCTGCGTGACATCATCTCCACTATGACTGGAGTGATACTTCCGTCTTGACATCACACCCAATACTCTACGATTCTCAATATACTCAGCTTCGGCGTACACAGAACCGGTTAGAGTCCTAGACGACCTCAACTAAAGTATATTGATTGTCGTAAGCATTAGCGGTGCAAGTCTCAGGTTAAGACCAAATACACCTACCCTGATGTCGGATTCCCATAGACACATAGTCATAATACCAATGGGATTCCGATGGGTCTATCCAGAGCGAAGCTATTTCCCGTACCATCGGTGAAACACAACCTCCTATCGCACTTGCATGAGTATCCAATACCCAAATATATGAGAACTATGATGTTGTGCCCTCACAACGTGCACAAGTGCAATACTAGCCTATTCCGCATTATCGATGTCCAGTCTCGATAATACTACGACTAGGGATATTTAATGATTAATCCTTCGTGGACTGATACTGTCTCATATCATCTCAATCCAGGAACTAATCATATGGACCTCTCTTCATTTATATATCTAAGGTGATCTAATCACAAATGATGAGAGTGCAATTTCCTTGTCACATAGTTAATTTGTACAACATCACTATGATCTGCACAAATAGTGACGCTATGGGTCATATTATCCAACAATCTCCCACTTGGCACATAGCCAGTCACTCAAGTGTCGTACACCCGAACTATCTACGGTTCGCTCAAATTGCTGAGAAAAGGTTTTCGTCAGCGGATTTCCATGATTATCGTCTGACGCGATTTATACGATCATCACATCGCCACGATGTATGATCCGAACGAATCAGATGAATATAGAAGTATATATCTGGATCGTCGATGAGACCTTTAATTCCTTAGCCTTGTGCTGACGCCTAGCTCAGCTGCTAACAGAACTATATCTAATCTAATTAGATTTATTATCGACCCAAATGGCTTCTATTGCTGCCTCAGCTGCAGCAATAATCCGCATTTGTTGTTTATTCGGCAACAGTATCTTGCTCGAAAGATTTCCAGCTCACTGTCCCGTTTTTCAAACTTTATAGTACCGTAGTATTAAACTGTTTGGAAACTTGTAGCAGTGATCCCAGTCACTTCAAGTTCTCCTTCTCCATAGTTTTAGACAACATCTTTAGTTCTCTAAGATACTAATAGATGTCCTTAACTTCAATCCAGTGACTATCACTTGGATTGTCCTGATTGTGACTCCATATGCTCAAAGCGTATGAGACACCATATCAAGTACATTTTAAATGTACAATTTCCCAGAGAGTGTTAACAACTCCAAATCTATCCCAGTAGATCTTTATTCCTTGAATAAAGGTTGTTACTCCCCAGATTTCTATGGAGAATATCTATGAAAGCCAAGCTTCCACCAATTGCTTTATGGGAATTTCACTGTCAGTGCGCTCCCACTAACCTCCTTATATACACAAGAATTATTTCGTTTTGAGTCAAATCATAAACCATTATGATTATTTCAAAACGTCGGTTCCAATAACCTTATGCTTGCTTCAATCCAAACATGGATCGAATAACCCGCAAACCTTGTTTGTCGGTTATACAAAATCGTCAGGATGTTGTAAGCATCCTCCAAAAGGTTTCCTTTTCAGGAAGGCGATTTTGATCTTTAACTGACACATTTCATAAATGAAATATGCAGTATCAATAAGCATCATCAAAATGGATTTACTATGGCAACAGGTAAAAGGTTGAACCGTTATTAACATAACGTTGATAATGATACCTTTCCGTCACAAGCCTAGCTTGTGTACGTTGGTATGTTGCCATCCATGTATGTCTTCCTTGAAGACGTTTATAGTACCAATAGGCACAATGCCTTGCGGTACAACAACTAGTATCCAAACATAGTTGTTATACATGGAATCCATTTCGGACTTATGGCACTTTGCCATAAAAGGGAGTTGATACCTTGTATCACTTCCTCGTACGTAGTCGGTTGGTATACCTCCATAAGATTTACATCTTTAAGGGGTTACTTCAGAAACCCATACCCGAGGTTGTTTTCTGATTCTCTCCGATCTACGCGGTTCTTGTGTATTCGAAGATTAATGGTATAGTCTCATCCTTGATGAACTATATGTGTTCCATTAAGGACTTCGTGCCTTGAACAGTATTACTCCGATTTTCATCTAGTATCACTATCCTCCCACTGACCATTGCATATCGGTATTCCTCTCAGGAAAACCGCATGGTGAGCAACAATCATATTGTTCTCATGTGAGATTTATAAGTACTATACTTATGGTTTCCCTTAGGATAACCTATAATTGGCACTTATCCAATTTGGGTTCTAGTTTGGTATCATCCAAACGTTATGCCTGGCATACCCAAATTATCAAGAATGAGAAACCCGGTTTCTTTCCCGTTAATATCTAATATGATATCTGTCAAACAGATTTATATGGAACCTTATTCTAAATAAGTTTTGCACTGTTAATACATATCCTGTTGAAGGAAATGATAGCTCAGAGCGACTCATGATAAACCTTATCATGTCCAACAAAATTCGGTTTTCGTTCGGACACACCGTCTAACTGACGTGTCTCGGGAGGAGTCCTCATCTGAAAGAATACTATACTCTTTCATGTATGTTTGAAACTTACTGCTTATGTATTTTCATTACGGTCTTACCGTGACGGCATAATACTATAGTCGATCTGTTTATCTACTTCGTGTCGAAACTCTAAAAGTTTCTGATCTGTGTTCTTCAAAAGAAACACATAACCATAACGTGATGCCACATCCGTTAAGGTCACGAAACATTCATGTTCACATCTAGCCTAGCTAGATATGGGCCCACTAACTTCACCATGAATAGGGCTAACAGATCGGTGGCACTTACACTATTACCAAGTAAACAGTGTTTTAGGTACTTTACCTAACAAACTAGATTCGTAGACTTTATTTGAATAGTCAAATCAGTCATAGTACCCACTCTTCAAAAGTGCGGATATACGAGTCTTGTTTAATTGTGTCCCAGACAACAATGCCACAAATAAGTCTCTATTGATCAATCAATTTGAGCTATTTATTTGTCATTTTATATGTTTGAGATTTTAATTATATTCAAAATATAAATTCTGTTATTCACATCTAATGTGTTTATCTCAGTATCATCTTTATATAATGAAACACTTAGTGTTCTAGAATATAAAGGTTTATCCACAATGGATAAAACACTGATATAGAGATAATGTCTCTAGTCAAACTAGTTACATTATAACAGTTCCTAATTTAAGTACACACCCGAAGGGTAGTTCCTAAACTTAAGTATCTACGGTCGAAACAGCGACTTCCGTCCCGTTTCCGATTCGCAGAGCAATCTCAGCTTGAAGTCAGTATCCTGCTCAAAGCAGATTCTGAACATCAATACATATATTTTATGTACCACACTAAGTATTTAAAATCTAATTTCAATACTAGTAGTGAACATAACTTTGACAATCATTTTTAAGTAAGAGCCTTGCCCTTTCTTTAATTCATTCGTGTCTGCCATATCCAAATGGTAGTCACTTTGGGATATGTCAATTATCCTTTTCAATATTTCAGGAACCTTAGGCCAAGCCTTGGGTTTTTAGAATATCGAAACAATGTGCACCTCGTGCTACATGCCTAATTGCAAATTTTGACTTATCTCCTCTAGAAGAGTCAATTAATTCTCCAAGAATTATAAATTGCAATTTTAATACTTCTTAAATCTAAAATTAGATTTATGACAAGTATATTAAATTAAGCACTAAAGTCATCATCACATAAATCTTCCAAAGATTTTATGCTCTACTTATATTGCTTAATTTTGGGCTTAAGGTATAATAAGTTATTTTATCAAATAAAGTAACCTATTCTTTATTCCCAATTTGAAAATTAAATCATTTAAAATATTTTAATCCCAGATTATATTTTAAATATCCAACTTTTCATTTTATCTTGATTACAATAGTCCAACTATTTAATCAACGATTAGTGGTACTATATATATTATAATGATTTAATAGTCCAACTATATAATCAAATATAATCCAAATTAATTAACCTCAATTACATTGATTACTATAATCCAATTATAAAATCAACTGTAAACTGAAATTAATTAATTCAAAATATGATTAATATAATCCAATTATATATAATCAACTATAATAACAGTCCAACTGTTTATTAAAACAACAATTAAATATTAGTCCAACTAACATTTAATTTATATGACGAGTGATATTTGAATGAGCGCGTATGGCGAGTAATTGAAGGAATATTGCAAATTCAATTCTTGCCTCCCACTATTTTTCGTAGAGCCTCTAACCCTCTGTCGAGTACTCGGGAAACCGTGTTTCCTAGTGGGCTAGGATCCCGTTAAATATCACACAATCTTGACTTTGGCCAACAAATTGTATGATAATTAACTAGGTAGATCTCTAAGATCAATTGGATCTAATCCAACTCCTAGATCCAGTAGGTGGACATCCAAGTCCTAAACATATATCTTATATATGCCTATATATCCAATATATACCCTAACCTTTTTCCTCTGAATCAACTAGGCCTTGGCTTTGGCACAACAAACCTGATGATCCCAGTCAAGCGCGGACCCATTGACCATGGAAGCTTCGTAATCAATGTCGATGGACAAGAAGTGGTCTTGACTTTGGCCAACAAACCACAACTTGGACAAGACACAATATGGAACAAAGCTTCGTGATTCAAACACATCTTCGACGGACAAGGGCTTGACTTTGGCCAACAACCCATGCCAATCTAGGATCTTGAGCAAGAATCACTCAATGGAAGGAAAAGACGCATGATATTTGATGAGGGCTTTTCGCGTGCAAATTGGCTACCAATTTCATTATCTTTGTTAAGGTCTCATCATCATACACCCTTAAACATGCATTCTAAATACATAATAAAGCGAGTATGAAATAAAATAATAATGATATGCGGATGGATACTTAACACATTGATCCTAGATCAAATCTCTCACTTTCTCACTCAAGCTAGCACTTGTATTACTTCTACCCCTTACACTACACTTCTAAAGAAACCTCATTTACATTGAGGGGAATAGGTGAGAAGAGAATACAAAGAGAATAGAGGTGATAAGGCTGGACACGCAGGTCCAATTTAATAAATCGAATTTATTACAACAATTTCCAAAATTGCCCCACCCGACTAATATCCATCCGATATACATTATTCATTCATCACAACCACGCATTCACCATAAGCATTGCTATCAATCAATCTAATCAAATTAATAATCTGATAATTATGTGATCATCCAACGTTCAAACAACGATTTGATTTTGGTCGAGTAAAACTCGTTTTTGCGAATAAGTACTCAAAGTACGAATTCTTGAATTAAATTAAACTACATCATTAAATCCAATTTAACATGTATTTAATACTAATTCATTGTTCAATTCCAAATTAAATATTACACTTTATTTAATGAACCTTTAACGACTTAAATTCCAAATTTAATCGTGTCGGGTCTCAAAGCCCGATTAACGTCCAACGTCAATTCAATTCAAGTCTAATGGGCTTTAATTAATTCTTTAAGGCGTGGGCTTCGGCAACCAAAGCCCAATCAAGGAGTAACCCCATAAGCCCAGAAATCAATTTAGGCCCATTAGGCCCAATTAAACTTTAAAGGTTTATAAGTTGTATTTGGGCTTAACGGAAGTGGCTTTGGGCCCAATTGGATCCAATCCAATTTGTCCAAATCCAACTTTGTACAACAAAGCCCAATAAGCCCATTTACAACATAATAAGCCCAAATCCAATTTAAGGCCTAAATAACTAAATTACATGAATCCAATTCCGCAATTTAATTACCTAAAGTGCATTACATGATTAACCAACTAAATCAATATTTCTAAAACACCAAATTAGTCCAATTAATCATGTTCATTATTATCATCACATGTCCAACACATAAATGAAAAATCAAACCCATTTTACATGCTTAAGGTCTCGGCCAAGGAGATAATTTTGTCCGATTTGAATTCAATCCAATTAATTCCACAATCGACATCGAATTAATATCCCGAATGATTTCCAACACATCCAATGTCCAAAATCAAAAATCCAAGACTAAATTAGGGCATGTTACATTCGGCCACCATAAGCATTTGGGGATTTTGTTCAATTCAAATTAAATCCAATTCAATCTTAAATTAACATCATCCAACATCATTACAACTCATCCAATGAATCAAAATGAAAAATTCCAAGAATTCCAAATACATTACACCATTCGGCCAACATGAATTTTTGGGGAAAAAATGATCCAATCATTATTTCATTAAATTGATCCAATCAATCACTAATAAAACATGTTATAAGCATACTCAAACATTCAATTCATTCAAATCATGCTCAAAACAAGTTTACCCAAATTTTAACCCTAAAAGTTTCATGCTTGAACCTAGGCTCTTGATGCCATTGTTGGTTTTATTCTAGGTCCCAAGATCATCAAACAAGCATGATAAGTGTGAAATACATATCAAAGAAGTTGCGGAATACTTACATTGATCGGTTGAGACGATTTGGTGAAGAACAAATTGATTTTCACCTCCAAAATCGCAACTGCAGTGACCAGTCCACTGCCTCACGTTTTTCAGTTTTTTGTTCATGAATTTGAGCCTCGAATTTGCACGTTTGATTCCCGGCTCGTGGGTGAGTGTCCCTTAACACCTTCGTATGCATCTTAGAGTGCTAGCTCAAGCCAAAATTGCCACAAATTTGGCTCCAAAAGACCTCCACTGCTGGGCAAATGGAGGCAGAACAGGGAGGAAAATACCAGCCCCTTGGGCGTGAATAATGGAAAGAGAATGAGAGCGAGAAGAAAAAAATGGTGAATTGGTTGGTAAAAGGTTTAGGTAATTGTATATATATTTTCCAAAATTAAATATAACAATTTACACTTTCCAAAAGTCAAACAAACACATATAAAACAATATATGTCCATCACCTATCAAATGCCTTTTCCAACCACTACCAACTACATCAAGTCACATCCTTCCATCAATCAAGTGACAAGATGTCACATCACTCAAAGCGACATTTGATTTGACGTTTGATGTGACGAATGATTTGACGCTTGATGTGACTTGCGTTGCCGCACTCGAATTCGAAATACTAATGCGCTCGCAATCACACTCGGGCTCGGGTTCGCTAATTCCTAATTAGCGAATTTACCGTTGCGTCGTAATTAAATGATTACGCCTAGCGATTTCACTATTCACGTCGCCAACGAATTAATTCTAAATTAATTCGTTCGCCCGAATTAAAATCTAATTTCAATTCCGCGTCGAAATCTAATTTCGTTCAATATATCGAATATATTAACTTTACCGATTAATTCCAAAATTAATCATTTTCTCTCATTAGACGATATTTTATCCCAGATAAAACTATCTCCGTAATTAATCCCAGATTAATTTTCTCTCTCATTGAATTAATCCCAGATTAATTAAAGTGCGAGCCATACTTCATCGGTGTCGTTGTATCATTGGGACGCGACCTATGAGATCCCCGGATATGTTGGCAGTAAATCGGGTCGTCGGACTATCCGAACACGTAAGTACCTCGTACCACGTTTACACCGATTCACAAGACAAGGTTGGCCTCTAGAAAAGCGCCATGCCTACCCAATTCTCCGGAAATATTCTTACAGGAATATATAGATCTGTATCAGGCGTAGTATACAGTAGTATTGTGCATATCGGCCAGTATCGGATAGTCACGTGCTAGGCCTGGGGCTGGATAAGTGTATGCCTCGTACGAAGCACATGTCGGATGTCTGGTAACTAGTCTCTATAATCGGATATACATGACCTTGTCATAATATCCCGATGGCTGCAGCACCTCAGAGTACTAATACCGTATCCTGCGTGACATCATCTCCACTATGACTGGAGTGATACTTCCGTCTTGACATCACACCCAATACTACTACGATTCTCAATATACTCAGCTTCGGCGTACACAGAACCGTTTAGAGTCCTAGACGACCTCAACTAAAGTATATTGATTGTCGTAAGCATTAGCGGTGCAAGTCTCATGTTAAGACCAAATACACCTACCCTGATGTCGGATTCCCATAGACACATAGTCATAATACCAATGGGATTCCGAGGGGTCTATCCAGAGCGAAGCTATTTCCCGTACCATCGGTGAAACACAACCTCCTATCGCACTTGCATGAGTATCCAATACCAAATATATGAGAACTATGATGTTGTGCCCTCACAACGTGCACAAGTGCAATACTAGCCTATTCCGCATTATCGATGTCCAGTCTCGATAATACTACGACTAGGGATATTTAATGATTAATCCTTCGTGGACTGATACTGTCTCATATCATCTCAATCCAGGAACTAATCATATGGAACTCTCTTCATTTATATATCTAATGTGATCTAATCACAAATGATGAGAGTGCAATTTCCTTGTCACATAGTTAATTTGTACAACATCACTATGATCTGCACAAATAGTGACGCTATGGGTCATATTATCCAACAAGTCTGTCCTTTTATACTTTTCACGGATCTTTACTAGCATTGTGCGAACCTGTAGGTTCAAATACATTGGGTCTATTTGGTGGACTTATACTAGTACTGTAAACCTCATGCTGACTTGCCTAGATATTTGGGCTATACTAAATTCTTTCCTTTACTTCCTCAAAACTTTCTTAATCCTTTTCTAGGTGATCTATCTTTCAAGGTCTTCCATTTCTTAAGATGAACTCTTGTCGGGTTTCTTACGATCACTTATATCTATGCTAGTAGGAGTTAGGGCAAACATCTTATGTCTTGATAGGTTTCGGTATCCTTGTGTCCTGGTAGGGTCTATTCCTCATGTAAGGTAGGTATAAGATAGGCTCTGTCAGAATGACTTCCTTAATTGGTATGACTAAGCTGTTAAAAACTAGATAGCTTAGGGTATTGTCTCCATCGGATTGCTTGAGATAAGGTAACTAATTGTTCCTGTTTATGATCTTTATTTGTCTTCTTGTAGGCCTGGGTCTGGGTTTGGGGATATAGAGTTCTCTAGGTCCTTTTTGGCATCTCTCGTTTGTGGGAACTCCCTAGGCTAGTCTCAATCTCCTGCTTCTTTTATCTTTCTGTCTATTCCTCGTTACTTGGGGAATTCGCTGTCTATATAAAGCACTCGAAGCTTTTAAATCTATTTGAAAGAAATTTCCGAAGAGGGAAGGAATATTACATCTACTAGGCACTTTAATATTTACTCGGGCTTTTTATATTCTCTTTACTACTATAGATTCTGGTACTTCTTTATCGATCTGATTTTGTATCTCTATCTATTCTTACTCTGGTTGCTTAAGCATTCTTACTTCTTCCTTTACTTTTCCTCTAGCTTTCCTTTCCCATTCATTTGGGTAACTTTTGTTATATTTTTACTATCTGGCATCGTTTGTACTTCTGGTAATAGGCCAAATAACTTCAAGAAGATTCCTAACTCGGATCTAGAGTATAGTTATTCTCGTAAGAAATACTATTCAAATAGTATGGGAAAGCTTTCTAACCTGTCTATAGATCTTGAGGACGTACTCGGGGATCAAATACTGGAGAGGTAGTGCCTCGCATACGAGTATCCCAGACATATTACGTATACAAGACCCCAACACTCTTCCCACTGCAGCCACTGACTCCCTAGACCATGCTTTGATACCATCTTTGAAACATCCTCAATCTGGGAGATGCTACCGGCAGTGAATAGGCCATACTATTACCTTGAGCCTCTGACTCTTCAACCATAAACAATTACTAATACTCTTTTCTCTGTTTAAAATATCTTATGTGTGGGATCATAGCCCAAGCTTAATAACTTAACATGCAAACTCAACATTAGTAACTGTAAACTAATAACACATGCTTTTACAATGACTATCATATAACCCAAGACTTTCTAATTGACTCTGACTAGACTCTCACTTTTCTGACTTGAACTGGTGGACTCCATAACCCAGTGACTGCATCAGTATCCGTCCTCCCGAGCTCATTCTCAGAGAATACCTACAAAACAAGGAAACTGGGAGTGGGGGGTTAGACCGTAGTACGATCTAAGTGAGTGGACGAGTAAAAACTGAAATAATATAATGAAAACGTTTGGTTCAAAAACCAAAATTCAAGAAATAACTTTATATGAAAACTCTTTTCTTGTTTGAGAATTTTGAACTCATTTCTGAATGTCTCGTCTGAAATCTCTTTGTAAAACTTATCTTTTCTGGAAGTTTCTTATAAAACTTATGTTTTCTGGAAACTTTCTTTTATAAAAACCTTTTTTGAAAACTGTATCTGAAAACTGATGTTGAAATCTGTATTTGTCTCTGAAAAACCTAACGTATGGGAGCGTTACGTATCGACGTCCCCCCATACGCCTAACTAGAGACAGGAGTGCAAATCCATAACTTTGAAGCATTACGTATCGTCATCCCCCAAAGCATGCCACTCATGTCCCTGAAACTAGTGGTCTTGGGGCATTATGTATCGTCATCCCCCAAGCCACTGAACTAAAACTGGGGGTACGGATCTATACTACCCTCCAAGCTCTGAAACTAGGATCTAGTGGCATCTGTCATCCCTAGTCCTGAACTAGGATCTGGGGGCGTTACGTATCACCGTCCCCCCAGTCCTCTACATGTGCACATGTCATCCGTCAATTCCAAGTTTGTAACAAGTTACATACTGAGGTGGGTTTTCCCCCATGCCTCGAAAACCATAAATCTCATGTTTGAAAAACATTTATATCTCAAGCGTAAACTTAAAAATAAACTTTCATGTAACAACTGTAATAGAAATCGTCTAACGCCCTAAAGCGTAAAAATAAGTCTGATACTAAAAGTAATGAAAGTCAATTTAAAAGGAGAGTGTCCACTCACTGATTTTGGAATTTGGCTGGCAATGAATCCCTTCATCAAAAAAAGATATTGGTTCTTATGGATAATCTATGATCGAAAACTTGATTAGCATATACGTCGTAAAATGAGCTTTAGAACTTAACTAAGCTTATTAATACATTTGTATGTTTTATCTACAAGGCTTATTATGCTAGAGTATTGATGTAAGGTATGTATACAAATTGATACGAGACCTATAAGGCGATCTCTAACATGCTAGGGTGGAACTAGGATGGTTTAAAACTATTTTTAGGGAAATTCTGGTATTCTCATCGCGTCGCAGGGCCTTATGCGTCACGACGCTAACCATTCCAGAAACGATTGCTGGCTAATTTCCAGTGCATGTCGTAACACAAGTCCATGCGGGTCGCGAAGCGAAAATTCCAGAAACAATTTACCTATATTTTTCAATACGCGTCGCGATGCTGACCCCTTGGCGTCGCGACACACACCTATTTTCCAAGTTTCCACACTCGGTTCCTCGAGTCTTCTTTGCCCAATTGGATCACCAATACACAATTCAACTTATTATCACCAAAACTAATCTTTTAAACTTCAAATTCACATATTCTACATTAAATTATCATCCTCAACCAATTCTCTAAATCTCATTATCATTGTTTTTCACAAAACCTTTAAATCTTCCAAAATTTGGGTACTTTAAATCAACAATCACTTTCTTGACTTATCAATTACCATTATGCAATCCTTATCATGCCAACATCCTTATTCTATCAACATGCTTCTAAAATCTAACAAACCAAGTTTATGGGTCAAGTCTTCTTCTTCTTCTTCAAAAATGATAATAGTAACCCCTTTTTATACTTGGGCTTGTTTGAAATTGTCAAAAGTAGAGAAAAATTTAGAGATTTGTAGAAACTTTAAGAATTCTCTAGAATGACCCTCAGGTCCTATTCATCCAAATTTTTGTTTTGCATTTTTATCCCATTTCTGGCTTTAATTTGGAAAAATGTTCAACTCGAAAGTTGTAGATCTCAATCTCAAATTTCCGCAGATATAAAATTCATAAAAATCAGAGTTCGTATGAGAAATTTATGGCCAAAATACTCTGGGTTGTCCGAAGTAAAACATCGTACCATCGAATATCGGGTTTTTCGAAGAATTTACCGATTGTTCCCAAAGTCATCTCACGAGGGTATATGTTTTCAAGAATGATTTATATTATGTGACACTCGTCCTACATTGTAACAATAGTTGAGATTCTCTGTTGTTACATCAATGATGACTTAGAATTATTCTTGAGTTGTTTCAAGTTGGTGAGACTTGTTTGGTGTTGTAGACATTGGATTAAAGTGTTGGATTGTGTTAATTTTGGTTGATTTGATTAATTGAAAAATTAAGATTTTGAACCTAAACCAAAATTGGGGCTTTTCATTTATATGTTGTATTTTGATGTATATAAGATATACAAATTATTTTGGGGTTGATTCGAAATCATCCAAGCTTGTTTTGACAAGATTGGACCAAAATGATCAAAGTTAAAAACTTGTGGGCTTTTCGGCAATTTAGAGGAAATATGGTATTTTCTGTTCCTTGATGTATTTTGACATGTATGACATGTATAAATCATTTTGGTAGTGATTTGGAATCACCTAATTATGTATTTGACAAATTAGGACTAAAACGATCAAAATACAAAGTTTAGGGGCCTTTTGGTAATTACTCAGAATTCTGGAAAAAATTTCTGAATATTGTTTTTAATGTATATTTTTTGTACAAATCATTTTGGTTGTGATTGGAAATCACCTAAGCTTGTTTTGAACAACTTAGGACTAAAATGATTAAAATGGAAAGTTTTGGGGTTATATAATAATTTACTGAAATTATGATTTATGGGTTAAAAATTTCTGTTTTTGAGTATTGAGTGATTAAAATAAATAAGTTTATTTTAATTTTCCAAGAAAAATTAAAGAAATGAGAAAATTTGATTTTCCCGCTTTCTGCTGCGTAACCCGGGTATTTTGCCCAAAAACCCTAACAAAAATGGTATCAGAGCGAGTCTGATTCTTGGCCCATGATATGATTAGCCCTTTAAATTTGACATTTAGTCTAATCCTTACTTGATGCATGCATATGTTATTTAATTTGATTAAATAATAGTGTATGACACTTTATGGAAAATTCCCATTAAATAAGGCATTAAAGTAACTTGTATTAGGAATACTTGTTTCTTGATTCGTCTTGTCAATACGTATATAAATAAATTTTTGTGGCTATATCCGAGAACGTGCCAAAGAAGTGAGGGTATAGTCTATAGAAATCTATTTATACCAGATGTATATTTGATACTAGATAAATTCAAGTGAAAGTGGATTCCTGAACGTGCCAAAGCTGTCAGGACTACATCGGTAGCTTGAGTTTGTCATTGACAAGTGAAGCCTTGATACGCCTCCTGTGAACGTTAGATTAGTCTAAACCATCGGGAACTGTTGTTCTAATTTTTTTGGAAAATTAAGATGGTTATTTACTTAGTTACTAAGTCACGATAGGTAATCTAAATAGATATCCGTTTTAGGATGTAATGGACTAGAGAGAATAATTTTCTTGTGCAGTAAAAATTGACATGAATTGGTTCATGTTTCGAGATTTTTTACTGGCATTAAGAAAACCCCATTAGGTATTTGTTTATCTGATAATGATATTTCTTGGCTTTAGTGACCTTTAGAGGTAATGTGTCTGACACAGTTTGCTAAAAAATTATTTGCAATTGTTGTGAATAGTTGAAGACAAATTATAAAGCTTAAGAAATGAGATGTGTATAGTTGTGTGTAGAGAATATTGATTCTCACAATATAACAACTATAGCTATTGGATACCAGATATCCCGTCTAGTTATTTAAAATTATTGTTTAATGATTGTTTTGATATATGATATCAGAACTTGCGACTATTGGATAGTTACTTGTTCTTTATAAACAATTGTTAAATATTTTAATATGACCAGTAGTGTCATTGATGAAGAGATAAACATTAAGAAAAATATTTGGTAAAGTAAATAATTTAGAACAATGCTTTATGAGATTTTATCACTTTAGCATTAGATGCTCATTCCGTATGGTAAAGGATGGTCTGATATGAGATCACACTGCATATCTTCATCCATTTAATGAATATTGTATTCATGAATGTGATTAAACCTCATTTAACCAATGATTGTCATTGAAGCATAAGATTTATTAAACTAATACATTGGATGTATGTAGTTTAATGAATTATAAATTGCCTTGGATAGTTTTCTTTACTTCATAACTTAGTTAATGAGTTATCATGACTTAGTTACGCGTTTATAGAAGAAAACATATTGAATGTCTTGAATGGTTCGAGAAATTTCAATATATTTCTGATGAAACGTGAATAGAATATTTTGACTAGTTCAAAGATATTCGATATGAAGTTTTGAAAACTGCATCCTTAAAATTCATAGTGAGTCTTTTAATTGTTCAAATATGTTTGATACGATCAAACATATGAATTTATGGTAATTAGTCCTAAGATTATTTAATGAATATGATTCTTACTCAATATTATTCTTCTATGATTCCATTGTGATGGAATTGGTTAGTGGGAGGAATTGAATCTTATATGATTTGATTCGCTTGATATTGAGTATTACCGAATTAGTTTCAATACTATTGGGGTTATGCTCTAGTAACACTATATTCATCCTTTTAATTAATGTTCCATTAGTTTCTACAGTTATGTATTTGATATGCATAAGTAGAAAATTTGAATCTTGAAAAGTTTGAGATTTGAATCTTTCTTTTGTATAATGGTTATATAATTGAAAGTACTTGCGCCTCAGAGGTACAAGTAAAAATTTATCATTTATTCTATTTAATAGAATATTGTATTCTATTTGATAGAATATCTTTTCTACGGTCCCTAGTAATAAAATTATTTTATTATTTGGTGTGTAACATCAGATGTTGACCATTATAGAAAAAAACTTGACTTATTGAAGTCAAATATGAGAGTGATAAACTATAAATAGAATTGCATAATTAATAAGATGAAAAGACCCTAAGACACCTTCCGTATAAGTTCAATAGGATATCAGAATCATTTACAAAGTATTTGATACTTAATGGTTCTGTTGTTTTCTTATCGAAGAAAATTATCTTATAACTTACAGTGGGAGCGATATTTGATATCGATTCTGGAAGTTAGATTAGACCATAGATCTAAGATTATTCATAGCTTACTACGATCAATTTTTGAACTTGATTGAGCTTTCGTTATCAATCGTTCATAAAATTTGCAAATGGTTTGCGTAGTAAAAGCAAAGTGAGCTTATTAAAGGTTTGACCTTTATAGTATGACAGTGAGAAAAGTTACACTCAGCAATCTATTGTAGATCATGAGGAAACTTATCTCTAGTCACACTAATTGAACAATTAAAGATTTGTTGGTTAATGTTGATATTAAACTGTGTGTTTTAGCAAGAATGCAAAGTGGCGTTTCTGAATGGTTTCTTCAGATAAGAGATCCGTTGTGATTTCTTAGTTTGAAGAGTTCGTTATGAAATGGCCCTAGAGTTTGTGTTCTGATAAGATCACAGTTTGGTATACTAGCTTATAGAGCCTATTGTAGACTTAGGACAGTCTTCTGGAAATCTATGTTCTCTAATTTTGATATCAATCAGATTGTCTGATTTTGTCAAAGTATAGAGACTACATATGTGACAGTAAGGTCAGTGGAAGCATACAAATTTCTATCTAGTGTTATATATCTGATGAGTGGTATTTATATCACTATTTCTCACTCATTTGACCTAATGTTTTGTATTGTTTCTCGAGATTTATGAACGTTTTGATGTGTTTTGTTGTTATTTTGCAGATAAATAAAGTTTGGATAGCACTGGAGGCAATTTGGGGCAAAACCGGACAAAAATGCGTCAACATGAATATTTTCGTCTTTTGCGCATCGCGACGCCCGGACCTTCAGCGGCGCGACGCCCAGCATGCGCCGGATTTGCTAAAGTGCGCCGGGTCAACAGGTCAGAATTTGAGAAGTTTGACTTTGCTAACGTGCGCCTTGACACGCGTCACCACCACAGAAGATCCGCTAACGTGCGCACGCCACATCATCATGACGTCACCAATGACGTCATGAACAGTGCCACGTCACCAATGACGTCAGCATAATAATTGAGTCTTAGCCGCCATGACACGTGTCGACCTTATCCTCTTATCCGAATCGCTACGTGTCAAGCTGTCATCGTGCCACGTCGACAAATCCAGCGTCGCGACACTGAGGTCCTTGGCGTCGCGACGCGCGAACAGTGAAATTTTTGCCTATAAATTCAGCGCGAAATTTCAGATTTCAACACACCTACATCTCTCTTAAATTCTCTCTAAAGAGAGAGTTTCTCTCTCTAGAATTTTTATTTTTTATTTTTTTAGTTTTTTTAAATTTTTTGGTTTTGTAAATAATTTTAATTACATTTTGTAATAATAGTAATTTAATTTTTACTTTTTACTTTTTACAGTTTTTACTATTCACCATGATGTTGTAACTTCCCCAGCTAGGGTGAAAGGTAATTCTTTTACTGTTGCTATTTAGATTAATCTCCCTTAAAAATAATATATTAACTATTTTAAATATTGACTTAATAAGGGATACCGCTATATTGGTCGGTTGGTAATTCATTTTTAATCTGGTTTAAACCTGACTAATCAAGGATACCGCCAGACTGGTCGGTTGGTAAATTTATTTTTGGTTCCGCCTTAATGGCTGGTTGGACTTAATTTGACTTAATCAGGATACCGCCAGACTGGTCGGTTGGTTAATTTATCACAAGTTTATATATTATTTTATGGGAGATATCTAAATTAGTAGTAGTGAAAGTAATTCCTTTTACCTTAACATTTTATTTTATTGTAATTTACTTTTCAGCTTTTATTTTATGTCTTTTACTTTTATGTTTTTACTAGCCCTAGTTATGTGTTAGTTATCTGGGGTTGTGATGAAATCTAATATCACCGGTTTATAAGGGATTATTTTATAGTTGGGTAATTTAAAGGTTTATTTATTAAGTCCTAAGCTTAATGCTTCTTGTTGTCTGATCACCAATAAGATTGATACGGTAAATCTAAAATGAACTAGACATAGGGATTTTAGGTTTCAGCCTTAGACTTAATAGCCCACGATCTTCCTTGAGGATAGATAACCTTTTAATAGATTTCCTTACAGGATAGGAATATACCTGTCGGGCGGGGGTTAATCTTAATGAATCTTGATAATTTGGTTGACATAGACATATGGTTCAATTGGGTTAAACTGGGTATTTGTGTCTGACTATCGACAGAGGCTTACACATAATTTAGTGTTCCAGGTTAGTAAACCGATTTATTACACAAATATAAAATAATCACTTCATCTTTTAAATGATATTAGAATGATTCACAATCCTGGATCTTTGTGTCTTTTATTTTCTTTAGTATTTTCTTTTATCTTTTTATTTTTCAACCAAATCAATCAAACAATCATTCTCTTCTCCTTTAATTAGATATTTGTAAATAAATAGATTCAATAATTAATAACAACATTAGGAATTAAGTCCTCGTGGGATCGATATTTATATACTACTTGAACGATACGTGCGCTTGCGTTATACGTGTGTGTTTACGCCGGTCAATATCCTATCGACATTATCATTATTAATGTAATAATGAGTTTTTTATAAGGTAAAAGGTTTACCTAAGTCTTCTTTTCTTCGTGAAAGCAGTGAGAGTAGTCTCTATTATATTCGATATAAAGTTTTATAAATGATATAAAACTAAGAGACTTGTGAGATACTCTCATTAGTCATGCATTATATATGATCTAATAAATGACACAACAAGACTATCTGTATGACAGTTAATTGATGAGTGACATTTATATCACTATTTCCCACTCATTTAACTTAATTTTTGTATAGTTTCTTGAGTTTTATGAACGTTTTGATGTGTTTTATTGTTATTTTGCAGATAAATAAAGTTTGGACAGCACTGGAGGCAATTTGGGGCAAAACCGGACAAAAATGAGTCAACCGGGTTATTTTCGTCTTCTGCGCGTCGCGACGCTGAATCACTGCGCGCCGCGACGCCCAGCGTGTGCCGGTTCTGCTAAAATGCGCCATGGTCAACGAGTCAACATTGCCACGTGTCATGCCACATCATCAGCCATGTCAGCAAGTCAACCGAGTCAACTTGCCACGTCAGCCTCAGCCAATCAGATCATGACACGTGTCGCCACGTGTCGCAATCCCATTGTGCCGACAAGTCAACAGTCAGCCGCCTCGCCACGTCAGCGCCACGTCATCAATGACGTCATCACAATCATTGAGTCTTAGCCGCCTTGACACGTGTCGCGTGAATAGTCAGCCGCCATGCCACGTGTCGTCTCCTCAGCGTGCCACGTCGACAAATCCAGCGTCGCGACGCTGAGATCCTTGGCGTCGCGACGCCCGAACAGTGACAAAAAAATTCTATAAATAGGCCGCGAATTTTCATAATTCAATGTACCTTTCTCTCTCTTGATTTCTCTCTCTAGAGAGAGTTTCTCTCTCTAGAATTTTTATTTTTTTTACTTTTTAATTTTTAGTTTTGTAATTTATTTTAATTACTTTTTGTAATAATAGTAATTTAATTTTTACTTTTTACTTTTTACAGTTTTTACTATTCACCATGTTGAAGTAACTTTTTCAGCTAGGGTGAAAGGTAATTCTTCTACTATTGCTATTTAGATTAATCTCCCTTAAAAATAATATATTCACTATTTAAAATATTGACTTAATAAGGAATACCGCTATATTGGTCGGTTGGTAATTTATTTTAATCTGGTTTAAACCTGACTAATCAAGGATCCGCCAGACTGGTCGGTTGGTAAATTTATTTTGGTTCCGCCTTAATGGCTGGTTGGACTTAATTTGACTTAATCCGGATACCGCCAGACTGGCCGGTTGGTAAATTTAACACAAGTTTATATATTATTTTGGGAGATATCTAAATTAGTAGTAGTAAAAGTAATTCCTTTTACCTTAGCATTTTATTGTAATTTACTTTTCAGCATTTTTACTTTATGTCTTTTATGTTTTTACTAGTCCTAATTATGTGTTAGTTAATTAGGGGTTGTGATGACTTTTAATATCACCGGTTTATAAGGGATTATTTTATAGTTGGTAATTTAAAGGTTTATTTATTAGTCTTAAGCTTAATGCTTCTTGTTGTCTGATCACCAATAAGATTGATATGGTAAATCTAAAATGAACTAGACATAGGGATTTTAGGTTTCAGCCTTAGACTTAATAACCCACGATCTTCCTTGAGGATAGATAACCCTTTAATAGATTTCCTTACAGGATAGGAATATACCTGTCGGGCGGGGGTAATCATAATTGGAAACTAAACTTAATGAATCCAGGTAATGTGGTTGACATGGGGATATGGTTCAATTGGGTTATACTGGGTATTTGTAGTTGACCATCGGAAGAGGCTTTTACATAATTTAGTGTTCCAGGTTAGTAAACTAATTTATTACACAAACATAAAATAATCACTTCATCTTTTAAATGATATTAAAAGAATCACAACCTTATATCTTTTTGTGTCTTTTATTTTCCTTAGTATTCTCTTTTATCTTTTTATTTATTTATTCAGCAAATCTTCAATCAACCAAATCAATCAAGCAATCAATTCTATTCTCCCTTTAATTAGATATTTGTAAATAAATAGATTCAATAATTAATAACAACAGTAGGAATTAAGTCCTCGTGGGATCGATATTTTTATACTACTTGAACGATACGTGCGCTTGCGTTATACGTGTGTGTTTACGCCGGTCAAGTTTTTGGCGCCGTTGCCGGGGACTTTAATTTCTTGAGTTGTTAATTTTGAAGCATATCTAATTTACTTGTATCTAATTTTCTTTATTTTTATCTGTAATTTTATTTCTTCCTTTTGATTTCAGGTGACTTAAAATGGAACATTGCTGGGAGATTGAGAAATTAAGAGCCTTACAAGAAGATACACCCCACATCTGGGAGCAACAGTCCGGTTTTCTGAGGCCTGTTGTCGAGCCCAATGATTATCACTGGATACCAGAACCAAGCAACACTACATTTGCTCAACAGAACTCAATGTGGAGATGTGACATATGTAATGGTGACCACCCGAGCGATTATTGCGAATACAACTACCATCCAGGGTGGCAGAATTATCAAGATCCTTCATGGTACGAAGAGCCATCACATTTCACAGAACCACATTTTCCATCTTATCCACCATCTTCCTTCGATCCTTATCAACAACCAGAACCATCAGAGGAAGATCAATTGATTCACATGTTCAAGGAACAGACAGCTCGATTTGATGCACAAGTTCAGAGTCAAACAGAATCCATACAGAGAATGACAGATCAGATCAGACAATTAACAGAAAACCAGAACTATATACCTCAAGAACCATTTTCAGATGACACTGATGAAGCCTTCGAGTACCAATCATTTCAGAATGACATTTCAACAGACGAGGAGGCTGAACAGTATCAACAACCAGAGGTATCAGTTCAGGAACTTGAACCGGCAAAGTCTCGATTTGATTTCTATTATTCAGATTCTGACGAGGATGAAACTGAAATATTTGTACCAACTGCATCAAAAATTGAGGATGACATTTTGTGTCCTCAAAACGAAGATCTTGGAGATTCCATTTCACAAATGTTGAAGAAGATCAACTTGAGCCATCCAATCCAGTCATATCAGAGGATGAAGACCTAAAACTCTAACATTTCTTTTCATTCTCAGGTTGACAATTTTGAAACATGTATTTCACAGATGACAGATGAAGAACTAAATGCAGAAATTTTCAAATACATCTGTGAAGAAAAGGTGGAGCAAAAAGAAGAGCAAATGGAGGAGCAAATGTCTGACCTTAATAAAGATCCAGAGCATTCAGGAAAAACATCGCTGTGTTGGGGAGTACAAATCAAAGATATCACCCAGAAGTTTGACAGAATGGAACTTCCATTCCAAGTCAAGCACCATACGAGACCTCCTGATTTTCTTTCTTTCTTTTCAGGTACTACTGGAGCAACAAAAGTTAAAAAGGTGGAACGAGCACTGAATGAGACAAAATTCTTTTTGCCACTTTACCGTTGGAAGAGACCATTCAAAAGCAACGCTCACGGAATTGTCTGTAATCGGACATCCAAAACGACACTGAAACCTCCTTAACAGATAAATTTCAGTCACGTCTGGCTGAAGACGAAAAATTCAGCGCTAGCAGGGAGGCAACCCATGCAATTTGTTGTGATTTATTTTTCATATTTTGTGTGAACTTTTTAATTTTTTTTGTGTGAGTTTTGCAGGAAAAATTTAAAATGGAATTTATCAGGACAAAGCAAGCCAGTACAAGCGGGATTTTTACAAAATAAAAATTTGACAAAATCACGAAAATACAATGTCAATCCAGGAGACGGCCGAGTAAAAAGACACTTTTTGGGACGCGTCCCTATGGATTTATCTGTCGCAAGACATTGTTTGCCAAAAAAAAAAAAAAAAAAAAAAAAAAAAAAAAATCCCTAAAATTACCGAAGCGTCGCGACGCACGACCAATTTCAGCGTCGCGGACACTGATTTGATTACAAGCCTAAAACCAGTGGCCACCACGCACAGATCACTCTTCCTTCCTCACAGATCTCACCATTTTCTCTCAACCCAGCAGCCAAATCCAACCGAAACCAGATCATCACCCCCACAGCCCGAGAACAAACCGAAAATGAACCGTCACCAGCCACCATCCACCGCCAACAGAGAACCACCACCACCTCCAACCGTGAGCAAGCTGAAACCACTCAGATCTCACCATTTTCTCCCAAATCACCACCACCACCGAAACCGCAAGAATCTTCACCAACCAAGATCCAGCCACCAACGCGAGATCCACCAGCCGCATCGGAAAACCACGCAAGCCACTACCTTCTTCACCGTGACCGAGTCTTCGCCAGCCGAGATCCACACCGCAAGCCAACCACCGAGATCTACCAGAAACCAGAAACCCACCTTTGCCGAGCCAGATCTGCCGTGAACCTCACCACCGAGAGACAACCAACACCCAAACCGAGAACCAGAAGCCGAGCCACCTAGACCCAACCCACAACCAAGTCACAACCAATCCGTATCCTCACTGCCAAAATCAAAACTAATTTTACGGTAATGATTTGATAAAAATTGATTTGGTAATTGGGTAAACTAAGAAAAATTGAATTGTGATTTGTTGATTATGACTGTGGATTGGATTACGAAGTGTTGGATGGTTGAATTTGATTCGTAGAATTGGGGCGAAGAAATTGAGTTTGATATTTGGAGTGTGTTTGTGGCATTTGGTAGATTTAGGTTGTGTTGAATAATCAAAAATTCAGGGGAGATTCTGTCGATTTTTCTGAAAAATACCAAAGTTGGGATTTGATTGGTAATAATTTTTTAAGGTGAATTTTGGGGAAAGTTTGAGTTTTTAAAGGTGAATCTGCCCAATTTTTTAATGAAAAATGGTCAAATAGCAATTATGGTAAGAACCGTAATTGGGCATAATCTTAAAAGGTAATTTTTCCTGTAAATTTCAGCTGATCAGGTATGATTTTCTACACTCTCCTTCTAATGTTTAGGACATTGGGGACAATGTCTCATTTAGGTTTGGGGGAGGGAATTAGTTGATTAATATCTTGTTTTTAGTTGTATGTTTTTTTATTTTTAGTCCAAAATTTTTCGAAAAATACAAAAAAATTGAAAAATTTTCAAAAATTTAAAAAATATTTTGCATTTTTTTGTGTTCTTATTTTGACTAAAAAGATGGAATTGGTAAAAGATAGCCGAGTAAGGAATTTCCACTCCTGAGACGTATCTCAAACCTATTTCGAAACAAGTTAATTTTTGTTTAATTCCTTTTAAATTATTTAATTTGTGAATTCTCCTTAAAACTACTAAATTGGATCTTCATATGTTCAGTTGACAGGTATTATGAACTTACATGGAAACATACGGACATGAGCTAAAATTGAAAAGTTTGTAATATTCCGTGCTATAGTTTAATTGGAGGAAGCATCTCTAAATAGTGATGGAGTAAAAAAAAAAAAAAAAAAAAAAAAAAAAAAAAAAAACGTCCGAGATCCGAGTTATTAAGTCTGTAAGGGTATTTTAACACCTAGTGCCCTAAAACCAACTGGTTTGGGAGTCATTGGCCCAAAGCTCGTTACATGGATCGAAGATGCTGCAAAAATATATATATATATATCTGAAGTCTGAGTAATTAAGTTCGTAGGGGTGTCTTAACACCTGGTGCCCTAAAGCCAACTGGTTTGGGAGCCACCGACCCAAAGCTCGCTACATAGACGGAAGGTATTGTATCTAAATAAAAAATAGAGAAAAAAATCAAAGAAAAAATCAGAAAAATCAGAAAATTATTCCATTGCTACAAAAAGGTGTGAAATCTGAAAGAACTTTAGGACAAAAATATTACTCTCTTATCAACTGCACTTATGACTGTTGTGGGCAAAAATGAAATGATTAATATTTTGTTGGCTGTGTATATGGAGAATGGTAAAAACAATCGGAGAATTTACTTATTCGGTAATTTAGAAAGAAACAAAACAACTAGTAACTTGGAGTAGAATTTTCACCTGATTAGTCACTATCTTTCTTTATTCTCTTTTCGCTTGTCTTTTTGCTTTTGTGTGCATTAGTTTTAATACATTTTTACTTTTGTAAAATGTTTGTGGGTATCATTGCTGTAAACCCTCACGAGACTACACTCGTCCACTAGGGACACCTAGGGGTTTAAAGGCTTGTTGCATATGCTAAATGCAATCGTGATCCCTACGAAAGTGGCTTAGTTAAATTTTGTTATGTTATTTTATTTTGTATTTTGCTCGAGGACTAGCAAAATGTTAGGTTTGGGGGTGTGATGAGTGACATTTATATCACTATTTCCCACTCATTTAACTTAATATTTTGTATAGTTTCTTGAGTTTTATGAACGTTTTGATGTGTTTTATTGTTATTTTGCAGATAAATAAAGTTTGGACAGCACTGGAGGCAATTTGGGGCAAAAACCGGACAAAAATGAGTCAACCGGGTTATTTCGTCTTCTGCGCGTCGCGACGCTGAATCACTGCGCGCCGCGACGCCCAGCGTGTGCCGGTTTCTGCTAAAATGCGCCATGGTCAACGAGTCAACATTGCCACGTGTCATGCCACATCATCAGCCATGTCAGCAAGTCAACCGAGTCAACTTGCCACGTCAGCCTCAGCCAATCAGATCATGACACGTGTCGCCACGTGTCGCAATCCCATTGTGCCGACAAGTCAACAGTCAGCCGCCTCGCCACGTCAGCGCCACGTCATCAATGACGTCATCACAATCATTGAGTCTTAGCCGCCTTGACACGTGTCGCGTGAATAGTCAGCCGCCATGCCACGTGTCGTCTCCTCAGCGTGCCACGTCGACAAATCCAGCGTCGCGACGCTGAGATCCTTGGCGTCGCGACGCCCGAACAGTGACAAAAAAATTCTATAAATAGGCCGCGAATTTTCATAATTCAATGTACCTTTCTCTCTCTTGATTTCTCTCTCTAGAGAGAGTTTCTCTCTCTAGAATTTTTATTTTTTTTACTTTTAATTTTTAGTTTTGTAATTTATTTTAATTACTTTTTGTAATAATAGTAATTTAATTTTTACTTTTTACTTTTTACAGTTTTTACTATTCACCATGTTGAAGTAACTTTTTCAGCTAGGGTGAAAGGTATTCTTCTACTATTGCTATTTAGATTAATCTCCCTTAAAAATAATATATTCACTATTTAAAATATTGACTTAATAAGGAATACCGCTATATTGGTCGGTTGGTAATTTAATTTTAATCTGGTTTAAACCTGACTAATCAAGGATACCGCCAGACTGGTCGGTTGGTAAATTTATTTTTGGTTCCGCCTTAATGGCTGGTTGGACTTAATTTGACTTAATCCGGATACCGCCAGACTGGCCGGTTGGTAAATTTAACACAAGTTTATATATTATTTTATGGGAGATATCTAAATTAGTAGTAGTAAAAGTAATTCCTTTTACCTTAGCATTTTATTGTAATTTACTTTTCAGCATTTTTACTTTATGTCTTTTATGTTTTTACTAGTCCTAATTATGTGTTAGTTAATTAGGGGTTGTGATGACTTTTAATATCACCGGTTTATAAGGGATTATTTTATAGTTGGGTAATTTAAAGGTTTATTTATTAAGTCTTAAGCTTAATGCTTCTTGTTGTCTGATCACCAATAAGATTGATATGGTAAATCTAAAATGAACTAGACATAGGGATTTTAGGTTTCAGCCTTAGACTTAATAACCCACGATCTTCCTTGAGGATAGATAACCCTTTAATAGATTTCCTTACAGGATAGGAATATACCTGTCGGGCGGGGGTAATCATAATTGGAACTTAAACTTAATGAATCCAGGTAATGTGGTTGACATGGGAATATGGTTCAATTGGGTTATACTGGGTATTTGTAGTTGACCATCGGAAGAGGCTTTTACATAATTTAGTGTTCCAGGTTAGTAAACTAATTTATTACACAAACATAAAATAATCACTTCATCTTTTAAATGATATTAAAAGAATTCACAACCTTATATCTTTTTGTGTCTTTTATTTTCCTTAGTATTCTCTTTTATCTTTTTTATTTATTTATTCAGCAAATCTTCAATCAACCAATCAATCAAGCAATCAATTCTATTCTCCCTTTAATTAGATATTTGTAAATAAATAGATTCAATAATTAATAACAACAGTAGGAATTAAGTCCTCGTGGATCGATATTTTTATACTACTTGAACGATACGTGCGCTTGCGTTATACGTGTGTGTTTACGCCGGTCATTAATGTAACTGTTAGACAATTGGTATAACTATTTAACAGTTAATGTGTCTCTTTTATATAGTATTCACCCTTCGTAAATGATGATTCTTTTGTCGAAAGAGAAATTGATTAGAATGTCTAGTCAATCTTAAGCATCATATGATGATGGCGTAATGAATACTATATTATGTACGACTGAAAGACATCAATTTAATCGTAATTGTTACGAACTATTTTGATACACTATAGACCATAGGATGTGTCTGAAATATGTTCTTTGTTATCTTTGAGATATTAAGAATGAGTTTCTTATTCATAGAAAATATAATCTGCAACCACGAAGGTCTGATTAGTTTTGAGTCTAATTATGATGATAAACGGTATATGTCATAAAGAATCAGAAAAGATGCAATGGGAGTGTCACGAATGATTCAACTGTGTAAGTGGAATTAATTGTAACTTATGAAGTATTGACTTATGAAGTTGCAAAGTGACTTTATAGATTATAAGTTCTTGATATTGGTGTTGTGTTTACAGTTGTCTGCATAGTATTTTGGACCTGATCCCTATATACTTGGACAATTCAGTAGCTATAGCATAATATTGATATCGCATCTGAGTCATATTGATGTATAAATTAGGTTATACAAAATATGAATGATGCTAGTTAAGGGAAACATGTTGGGTTTGTTGGACAAACTCAATATGTTATAGCGGGCTTACTTGTTGTTGCCTACCTCTTGAGTGCTAGGTTAGCTCTTGAGGACCATGCATATATGATACATATTTATATGTGTATATGATATCATGGATTAACACTAGAGCAAGTGGGAGAAATTGTTAGGGTTGGTGCTCAGATTGCCAATCCGGATCGTATTCATGTCCGATTCATGAATATAAACAATTCACTTTTCCATAATATTACTTATTTATGGTAGTACTTCTTGCTTTTATATACATATTCGATCTAATTATGATTAGATTGAAACTAAATAGGATTTAGTGATATGTATATATTAGACAAAGACCCGATAATATATAATGTAGTGCACAGTTACAAAGTAGTTTGTAATTGATATTGGGAAGTGTTACTACTAGAAGTATATTATCAAATAAAGTTCCTAGTCAAGATTTACTAACACGGGTCGGTTAGTAAAATCCGCTAAGACCAATACATATCGTATATCGAGACTTGGTCTGATGGTTTATCCCAATGAACCATGAGTCTGGGGAGACTCGTATAGACATGTAGGTGTTTATATTGGACAAACACTAAACGACTCACCGAAGATTTCCTAATAGATGGTACACCAACGTCAAAAGGAATCTTCTCGGGTCAAGTGAGCATAGTGGTCCTTCGACTTGAGATACCACTGTGGATGTATGAGGTATCCTCCACACTTTGATGACAGTCATTTCACCGATCTATTTAGATCAGACCTCCGCCTGTTCGTTGGGTGTGGACTGGTCCTCAGAATATCCTGTGCGTATCAAGATAGGATCCGTCAGTTTTGTGTACAGAGCATATGTATTCAATATGGAATTAGCAATCTGTTAAATCCATGGGCCCGTGGTACACTCTAGAAGTAAGTTCTAAGTGTTATTAAGAGATTGCTAATAGAATCGTCGACGGAATTATACCTATAGAGATTTGACGTTTTTATCTATATCTCTAGAATAATCCGAATACCTGTGACAGAAGGATTATACGTATACGATGACCTCGACCTGTATGATTCAGTGAGTTTATCTGTGGTCGTCATAATTTACGGGTGGGTAGATTATGGACACGAATTGGATTTCGTGACGGATATGCCTGAATCTAGAGAGTCTCACTAATGAAACATACTCGTAGAGCACTAGGGCAACTATTATAAATAATGTTGATTATTTATAAATCGTTTAACGGTTAAACGAAAAGATACAAGCATATGGGCTATTCGGTCATTTATAAATTAATGTGTATTTGGATTTAATATATGATTTTATTAAATACACATTAATTATTTGTCAAATAAAGTATTTGACACTTGTCACCAATATATGTATTATGGAATATTTAAAGTAAATATGATACATATATTTTGATATTTGTATTAAGTAATTATCTAATTTTTTAATTGTTAAATAATTAGAATAATTAAATACATTTATCTATATCATGATTATGGTTGGACTTGGCCAAGTGTAATTGGTTACACTTGTATTATTTATAAAGAAGAAGAAGTCAATTTGAATTTGGCTTCCTTTTAAATGTTAAAAAAATTACAATTTTTTCCCTTTTATGCCCATTTCATTCAAACCCTAGTATATAAGGGTTTCATTTTTCATTTGCTTCATAATTCCAATCTTTCAAAGAACACAAAAACATAAGAAACTTGAGAGGAAATATGAAGAAACCAAGAAGAAAATGAAGAAAACTTACAAATTAGTAACTAATTTCAACTTTTCTTTAGAAGAAAAAATGTTTCTTTTATTCTTGGCTACAACATATGTTGTTATCTTGTTTCTCTACTCTCTTTTGTTTGTGTTATGAAGTTTGGAAGCTTGAATGAAAGATGTATGCATGTATATAAACAAAGTTTGCTTATTAATGGTTAATAAGCACACTTTTGGTCATTAGATGACTTGGTTGCCATTCTCGAGTTGTTAGGCCACTCAATGATGACCTAGAATTATTATTGAGTTGTTTCAAGGTGGTGAGACTTGTTTGGTGGTGTAGAGATTGGATTAAAGTGTTGGATTGTGTTAATTTTGGTTAATTTGATTAATTAGAAAATTAGGATTTTGAACCTAAACCAAAATTGGGGCTTTTCATATATATGTTGTATTTTGATGTATATAAGATATACAAATCATTTTGGGGTTGATTGGAAATCATCCATGCTTGTTTTGACAAGATTGGACCAAAATGATTAAAGTTAAAAACTTGTGGGCTTTTCGGCAATTTAGAGGAAAATAGTATTTTCGGTTCCCTGATGTATTTTGACATGTATAAATCATTTTGGTAGTGATTTGGAATCACCTAATTATGTATTTGACAAATTAAGACTAAAATGATCAAAATGTAAAGTTTAAGGGCCTTTTGGTAATTAATGAAAAATCCGGAAAAATTTTCAGAATTATGTTTTTAATGTATATTTGTTGTACAAATCATTTTGATTGTGATTGGAAATCACCTAAGCTTGTTTTGAACAACTTAGGACTAAAATGATTAAAATGGAAAGTTTTGGGGTTATATGATAATTTACTGAAATTATAATTTCTGGATTAAAATTTTTTTTTTTTGAGTATTGAGTGATTAAAATAAATAATTTTATTTTAATTATCTAAGAAAAATTAAAGAAACGGGAAAAATTTGATTTGCTTTCCACTGCGTAACCTTGATATTTTGCCAAAAAACCCCAACAGGGGGGACCTATTGCAATCAGGAAAATGAATAGGAAATCACATGGTAAATTATTTAAATACAGTAGTTTTTAAATTATATTATGTAAATAAATTTCATAAATTTGTTATTCTTTGTATTAATAGCTTAGTAGTGGATGTCGTATGGAGCTTCCACTCTAAATTTACAAAAAAATTACCATAAAAGTCTTGAGTCTAACATGCAGATCTTGCGGTTTTGACAGATCGGCTGCGTTAGTGCGCATGAGGCTTTTTTTTTATTTTTTTATTTTTGCCTTCAAAACGATGACGTTTTGGGGGCTCCAAAACGTCATTGTTGGGGTTCAATATATAAAAAAACTTGTAAAAACGTAGAAGCTTTCTCCCTCTCGTCGCCTCTCTCACTCTCGTCGCCCCTCTCATCTTTGTCTCCTCTCTTATCTTCGTCGCCTCTCTCAAAGCTCTCTCCATTGTCTCGAAGGTAACTCCCTCTCTCTCTCTCTCTTATCTTAATTTATATTTTTTCCATGCGCATCTCTCTGAAGCTGTTTTGGATTAGGTTTTGGATAAATGAAATTGGTTTGTCTGGTTTCTCTTGGGGTTTTTCCATGTGTGTCTTTGGTTTCTCTCTGGTTTGTCCAGTCGCCTCTCTCTCTAGTTTCTCTCTGAAACAACCAAGGCATAGAAGGTTTGAATTGGAGTTGTAGTTGCTAGGTTTCTCTCTGGGTTTTTCCATGCACGTCTTTGGTTTCTCTCTAGTTTCTCTCTGGTTTATCTTGTAACTCTCTCTCTGGTTTCTCTCTGAAACAGCCGAGGCAGAGAAGTTTTGTATTGGAGTTGTAGTTGCTAGGTTTGTCTCTGATTTCTTTATGAATTGGATTAGGTTTTCAATTGATGTGTTGAGTTGGAGTTGCTAGGTTTCTCTCAGTTTTCAATTGTGTTGTAGACTTGTAGTTGTTATTTAAATTTTTTTTTTGCCTGTGAGAACTGAGAACTGAATTGGATGTAAGTAAGATGTCGACTCGAACATATCCGGCTTGGAAGTACGGGCATGAAGTTAATGCAAAAGATGGAAATGAAGGATATAAATATATTGAATGTCATTTTTGCACTAGGACAATCAAATGTGTGTACAGAATGAAAGAACATATTGCGGGTATTAAGGGTAATGTCACGCCAAGTACAATGGTTCCTCGAGAAGTACAATCTGAGATTAAAGAATTTATGAAGAAAAAACAAGATACAAAAAAGGTTGCACAACTTTATCGAGAAGAAAGAATTGATGATTGTGCCTCCCTACACCGTACATCTTTTGGTAGTTCAAATAGTATATCTCAAAGAATAGTTATCAGGCCAATGGATAGATTTGTAATTAATATTGCAGAGGGAGAATTGAAGGACAATCATGTACACCCTTCACAATGAAGTGTTCGAAATCTTCGTGATCAGACATCACAAGATATTGATAGTTTTTTTATGAGAATGAGATTGCTTTTAATAGTGCTAATAGTCCATCATTTGCCAATATATTGCGATCAATTGGAAATTTTGGTCGTAGTCTAAAACCATTGACACCATATGAGTTATCAACAACTATACTGAACAAGGAATTAGAAAATACGAGACAAGTTGTTGATGGAGTAAAGAAAATATGGAGATAAACAAGGGTGAGCATTATTTCATATGGGTGGAAGGATATGAGAGGAAGACAATCGTTAAACTTCCTTGTGAACAATCCATTTGGGACTATTTTTCTTAAATCTGTGGATGTTAGTGATATAGTCAAGGATGAAAACTTATTGTTCAACCTAGTTGATGATGTTGTTGAAGAAGTAGGAGAAGACATTGTGATTCAAGTGATTACAGATAATGCATCAAACTATAAGAAAACATGTGAACTTTTAATGGAAAAGAATAAATGATTGTGGTGGACGTCGTGTGCGGCGCATTGTATTAATTTAATGCTTGAAGGTATTGGAAAGCTACCTCAACATAAAAATACATTGTTGAAATTAAGGTAATCTGAGTACTCTTACTATAGCTTTCCAATGGTCATCTCATGTATTACTCGTATATTTGCTGATTATCAGGGCTTTTCAACAATTGGAGATTAAGGTAATCTTTATATGTTGAATTTTGTAGAAATTATTTCTTTTACTTCAATTAATTACATGTGATGTATTATGATCTTAGTTTCCATATTTTGATGATTAAGAAGTTAGAAACCTAGATTAGAATCGTAATTTGGTGCATGTGTAATTAATTAAGCTTAATTAAGGATTAAATCGGTTAATAGATAACCAATTATCATTCTATAGTGTATCTACCACTCTAGGTATGTCTAGAATTTTTCTTGAGTATTTTATATGTGGTGGCTCTAGTTGGTGAAATTTAATTTGGATTGGAATATGTAATTTGTAATTAATTTGAATTAATTTGATAAATTGTGAAAATTAATTCAAATATATGTAATTTGTGAAATTGATGCTTATGGATGAAATTAGGCATGTAATAATGCACAGGAAAAAATTCCTAAAATTGTCCTGGATGTGTTTTGGGAATTTTCCATAAAACCACACTTGGGGGCAAAATCATAATTTACTGAAATTATGGGATTTTGACCATTGTTATAGTGTTCAGATACTGTAGCAGTGCGTATTACGTGTGAAAAAAATTCTCGAAATTTTCGAAAATATTTCGGTAGTGTTTCGGGAATTTTTTGTACTATAAACAAAATTGTAATTTGCCAAAATTACAAAAATCATTCACTATTACAGGGAATATTTGCACTCTAGCAGTGGGCTGATCTGGTTTTACAAATAATCTGATTATTCTGTTATCTCAGTCAGATGATTCGGTTAACCAATAAATGGATTATTGTATAACCGCACCGAAAATTTTGCCCATTTGAAATTAATGAGTGATTTGGGTGAAATATAGATATATTAATGATATATTATATCAGTTAATTTACCCAGACTGAAAATATTTTAAAAGTCAATTTCGTCTGCCACCGTAATTCTGTCGCGCAAACCTCAACAGCTAGCTACCGTTATAATAGATGAAAAGTCAGCAAAAAAAATAATAGGAAATTAGTAAAACTAAGGTTAACGTGAGCCTAATTCAATTTGGGTCACATTCGTGTACACAAGATGTACGGTGCACATTGGTTCAAGGCAAATTAACTTGAAATTGAGATGTGATTCACACCTCCATACAAGGGCACGTGGAAAGAAAACCTATACCCTTAACATCTTACTATGGGTGTTCATAAGGTCGGGTCAAATTGTGACCCGACCCGGGCGGGTTCTAAAAAAATTATACTATTTCAAATTGACCCGACCAAAGCCGATTTTTGCGTGTCGGTTCACAGGTTTGACTACGCAACCCGACCTGAACCGAAAAAATAATTTTTTATTATTTTTCTAAAAAAATTATTTTATTTTTTAAGTTTTTTCTATTATTTCAGTTGTTTTTTACTTTTTTTATTTCAATTTTTTCTAGCTAATATGTACACAATTCAACCACCTCTGAATTCGTGATGAACATGAACGACATTTCCGAACTATACAAGTCGAGATCATCACATATGTTTAATAATCCATTCGTCGTAGGCTATCCGAGTTGTGCTTAGGAAACATATAATACACCGTCAAGTTTCTGAGGTGCACATCTCATGTCGACATGTCCACGATTCTTCATAACTGATGTGATCCACCCTAGGTGATCGACTTTGGCCAAAACTTTAAGAATCATGACTTTACTAACATGGATACATAAACCCCTTATGGTACACATACATGCCGACAGATTTTATCTTGCTTTGCACTTGATTACTGAGTGCATCGGTCCATACCTAACGAACATCTAGAGGCCAGACCATGAAAGGTTTATGATATATATGGTATCAAAGTGTGGAGGATCTCACACAAAATCAATGCTATCATATAGTCAAATGATTACATATGTTACTCGACTCGAGGAGATTCCTATTGACAGTGGTGTGTACTTCCAACTATTAGGAATCGATCCAACCAATACCTACACGTCTATACGAGTTTCCAAAACTCACGGTACACCAGGTTAAACTATTGAAACTTCAATTTCAATATACGACATGTGCTTGTCTTCTAGGTGATAGGAATTCGACCGTATTCCAAAACCAACGACTAGGAATATTTACTTTAAGAATAATTTATAATAGTAATATTTATCTCAATATCAGACCACCTAGTGTCCAGTATTATTACAAGACTATTCCAAGGTTGATGTCATACTTAGCATATCTATACGTCAATCTAATACGCATAATGACAATACCATTAATAAGGTATGAAATGAAAATGTAGTTATTTTATTAATAAATAATAAAATGTACAATTTGGATTGGCACTCAAAGCACCAACTCCAACATTTTCATTTTGGTTCTCTGCCATTTTGACTGACGATAAAGGTGATGGAGACTCTTTGTTTAATCTACCGCTAGATGATCGAGACCAATGTCTCATGCAACCTAAATGCAGAATATTTGATAAAATTTAAAAATAAAAATGAAATACTTACAAAAAAAATGATAAACAAGTTAACGAAAGGTAAAAAAAGGTTAAAATAAATGACAAAAAAATACAAATGTAGTGTTGAAAAAATGAGATACAGAAACTACAACCAAAATAAATATAAAATCAAATAAAATAAAATAAAATAAAAGAAAATAAAAATATATATACAAGGATATTAATTATTAATTTATCTACTAAATTATATTCCCTGGCAACGGCGCCAAAAACTTGACACGCTTAAAAATTGGTTCTTTACTCCCAAGTATAAGAGTGTTGAAGTAATAAAATAACCTAGTAAGACCGGGATCGATCCAAAGAGAATAGATTTAGTAAAATAAAATAATAATTTGAGAGAAAAGAATAAGATTGAATTGTTTGAGTGATTCAAAATTTTAAATTAAACTGCAATAATAAAATAAAATGGTGGGGGTTAGAGGATCCACTTTTAATATTTCAAATTTAGAAATCTCACTTTTTATAATATATAAATTGTCATTATTACCCAATTAATTTATTTCAGAAATTAATTATGTCAAAACAAATAAAATCAGTCATAAAGGCGGTGATAACTTTTGTCTATAACAAGTCCAGTTAGGTACTCAATTATGCCAAATAAATAAAACCAGCCATATAGGCGGTAACAAAGTTTGTCAATAATTAATCCATATTTAAATTAAGTATTAATCATTAGATTATAATTTGTATATTATAATATAAGTGAGATTAATCTATATTTTTATTTTAAAAGCTTCACCCTTTACCCCGTCAAAAGAAATTAGCTACTCATAATTTGAATAAAAACACACATAATTTTATTACTAAAAGAAAAAGAAATTATAAGAAAGCTTTAGAAAAATAAAACACATAAGAGCTGGAAATCCACAAATTTTCAGAGAAAACTATGGAAACCAGACTAAGGAAAAATGAGGTGCAAAACACCTCTATTTATAGAGGTACTCGCACCTCATTTACTTTCCAAATTGCAAGGTATTTGTAATTTGCAAAGCTATAACTTTCCCACCAAACATGCCATGTTTGGTGGTTCGGTAATTTTCAAATTTTCAAATTTTTTGATTTGACTATAATAATTCATATAACACACTTTGGATTTTTCATCAATTTCGGTCTTAAAAAATTCAGAATTAGAAAATATTGTTAACAGTAAAGTTGTAGATCTTTGAGTCTTCTTTCATCTGGAACTAAAATCACTTCAATCTGATATCGGAGTAAAATGTTATGGCCAAAATACGAACATTGCACAAGGTTGAAATTTCCGAAGTTGTACACTGTTAGAACGTCATATTAAATTTATGGCCTCTAAAATCCAAATGTTAAGTCCATTTTTTTAGATATGCATCCAAAGTATTATTTCACCTATATAAAAGATAAAAATCACAATAAAAATATATAAAACATAAATTTAATTATTATTTTACAAATATGCTAAATTAAGGGGATTAATGAAATTATAAGTGTAAAATAATTAATTTTTCTTTTAATGAATATGCACTTTTTAGTGTTCATCAAAGGTGTATATAAGATTTCTTTACATAACCATCTAAGGATTCTCTCTCATCCTTTACCAAATATTTGGACCCTATGGCTCTTCCTCGACGATCTAATCATATTATTCATTAGGTTCATTCGAGTCAGCTGTAACTATAGTTTTCAGTGGGTAGATGATAAATTGGGGAACATAATAATATTTCCTAATACCTAGGAGGTATTATTGGAGTATTTTCCACTTTTTTTTTTGAATTACAATTCTACAGATATATAATCTGAAATCTACTGGGATATTCAATACATACAATTATCGCACACCCAGACATCTACGTCTACTAAAAGACGAACTCTAACCGGAAATATAACCGAAAATATCTACTCCCACTCAAATAATCGGGGAGAAAACTACTCCCAAATCCCAATTTTTGGGATTGGAGATAAGAGTCCCAACAGAGTCCTTGCTGGGACTCGAACACATATGGGCATTTTAGAATTTTTCTTCTTAGGACACATGTCGATATTTGCATTTTTACTCTAAATTTTCCCCATAAATACCACTTAAGGAAGGGAATTATAATCCTACTTTAAATTAAAAAATAATTTTAAAAATATTATAAAATTTTAAAAATTAAGAATGTAAATCTTTTTAGTAATTTTTCGGATTGGGCTTTATAATTTTAATTATAAATATATACATACTTAGAATTAATAAATTATTATTGGACCTATACCGAATTCAGACTTTTTTTTTACTAATTCCATACTCAGACCTGAGCCCAAGTACAAGTATTTTTTGCCTCAAACCGGGCTGGCTCGGTTTTTTTTTTTCGTAACTATTTGGGTGGGTAATAAGTGATCAGTTAATGAGTAAATAGCAAGACCTGAGGCTATTTTAGATTTTTCCCTGAACATTTTTTTATCATTATATTAATAATTTGAGAGGAATTTGAAGGCTCCACATATAATTTTACAATATAGCTCTTCTCACTTTTTTTTTAGTTTAGCTCAACTCTCCTTATTTTGGAGTAAATCATTAAACATATTAAGTACATATAATTAAATACGGAGCACATGTTCTTCAATTTATCACCATGTTTCAATGGCATTTACAATTAAAGAATTCGTAATCGCGGAGAATTGAAGTAACTTATTAGAATTAATTGTCCAAATAAAGAATTTACCTATTTGAAACTCTTACTAGGAAGAAAGCTTGAAGCCTACTAACATCTAATTCCTCAAGTGTAGTACGTTGCAACCCACTTTGACATCCTCTTTTGTGGAAAATCCACATCTTTATTGTTGATTTCTGTTGTGATAAAAACACACACAATAGAAGAGAAATAAGAGAAAACTCTTATTTTATTACTGCAAACAAAAGAATTACAAAACAAGAACCAATGCTTTACAAAAAAACTCTCAAACCTCTTTACTCTCTATTACACTCTGTTTGGGATGCTTTAGAAATAGGATTTGGGCTCCTTTTTATAGTGCCAAAATGTGGGCACTATTGCAACACGTTTTGGCAGTTGGCAAAACGTGTTGCCAACTTTGCCAATTTTTTTAACCTTTTGCAGCTGGCCAACTTGGCCAGCTGCAACACAGCATGCATGCAAGTTGCATCCATGCTGTAATGCATCAAATCTCCCCCTCGATGAAGATTTGCCCTGAAATCTGTATGACTGCCTACGTACCCTGAGTTGGGATCAAGCCAATCGTAGTTCTATGTATCTCCATACTTTGACTATATTAAGAGTTCTGTCATCCCGGCTATGGCACGACAGATTTCAAGCTTCTCATTCGGTAAAACTTTTGTGAACATATCGGCACCATTGTCATCAGTGTGAATCTTTCTAAGTTCTAATAGCTTTGAACTCAGGACATCTCGTATCTAGTGATACCTCACATCGATATGTTTTGATCTCGAGTGAAAAGTAGAATTTTTACCAAGGTAGATAGCACTCTGGCTATCGCAGTACAAAGTGTACTTCTCCTGCTTGAAACCCAATTCCTGGACAAATGTCTTCATCCACAATAATTCCTTGCAAGCTTTTGTAACTGCAATGAATTCTGCCTCTGTTGTAGAAAGTGCAACACATCTCTGCAACCTTGACTGTCATGCCACAGCTCCCCCTGAGAGAGTAATTAGATACCCCGAAGTAGACTTACAGGTATCCACATCACCTGCCATATCTGAATCGGTGTAGCCCATTAACACTGGTTTGTTGCTTCCAAAACATAATCTCATTTTGGATGTGCCTCGAAGATACCGCATTATCCATTTGATAGCATTCCAGTGTTCTCTTCCTGGGTTTGACATAAACCGGCTGACCAATCCAACTGCATGTGTTAGGTCTGGCCTTGTGCACACCATGACATACATGAGACTTCCCACTGCTGAGGTGTATGGAACCTGTTTCATTTCCTCATTCTCTGTCTCAGTAGATGGACTCTGTTGTGTACTCAATCTAAAGTGGGTAGCAAGATGAGTGCTAACCGTTTTAGCATTATCCATTTGAAATCGTTGAAGTACCTTCTCGATGTACTCCTCATGTGACAAGTATAATTTCTTGGCTTTCCGATCACGGCCGATCCGGATGCCAAGAATATATTTTGCTGGCCCAAAGTCTTTCATCTCAAAAGACTTACTCAATTGCTGCTTCAAATCATCAATTCTCGATTGATTTCGGCCAACTATCAACATATCATCTACATACAGCAGTAAGATGATAAAGTCATCGTCAGAAAATTTCTGAACGAAAACACAATGATCTGAAGTAGTCTTCTTGTATCCTTGCTCCCCCATAACTGACTCAAACTTCACGTACCACTGTCTCGGTGCCTGTTTCAAACCATAGAGGCTTTTCCTGAGTCTGCACATATGGTCATCTTTTCCTTTGACTCTGTAGCCTTCTAGTTGCTCCATATAAATTTCTTCTTCCAGATCCCTATGAAGAAATGCGGTCTTGACATCCATCTGCTCGATCTCCAAATCAAGACTTGTTGCTAAGCTGAGTACCACTTTGATGGATGACATCTTCACAACTGGAGAGAAGATTTCATCAAAGTCAATGACTTTCCTTTGATTGAATCTCTTGACAACTAGTCTGGCTTTGTACCGGGGTTGTGAAGTGTGTTCTTGTTGCTTCACTCTGTACACTCATTTGTTCTTCAAAGCCCGTTTGCCTTTTGGCAATTTCACCAACTCGAAAGTGTGATTGTCATGCAAAGATTTCATCTCATCTTGCATGGCTTCCTCCCACTTTTCTTTGTTCTTTGTTTCCACAGCCTCCTTGTAGCTCTCAGGTTCTCCCCCATCAGTAAGCAGCACATACTCATATGCAGAGTATTTCGTTGAAGGTCGCCTTTCTCTGTCAGACCTTCTTTGTGAAACTGTTGGTGTAGTTTATGGTACTGGTGGTTGATCATGATCATCATCTCTGGGAGCTTCAACACTTGTACCCTCCTGATTGGGAACCTCATCTTCAACATGTGTTGGCACCAGTGTATGAGGTTCTGGATTCACATCAATATTTCTGTATTGCTGGGGCATTGTCTTTATCTCATTTCTGATATCTTCTATAGTCTGATCTTCAACGAAGATAACATCTCGACTTCTAACAATCTTATTCTCAACATGATCATACAGTTTGTAGCCAAAATCATCCAGACCATAGCCAATAAAGACACACTGTCGCGTCTTTGCATCAAGTTTGGATCTCTCATCTTTTAAGATGTGTACAAATGCTTTACACCCAAAGACATGTAACTGATCATATGACACTTCTTTTTTTATACATACTTGTTTAAGAACATTACCTTTTAATGCGACTGCTGGGGACATGTTCAAAACATGTACGGTTGTGTTGAGTGCCTCCCCCCAAAATGTCTTCGGTAGCTTGGCTTGTGAGAGCAAGCTTCTGACCCTTTCGCACAAGGTTCTGTTCATCATCTCAGCTAGGCCATTCAGCTGAGGTGTCTTGGGAGGTGTCGTTTGTTGTCGGATTCCTTGCATCTTACAGTAATAATCAAACGAACCTCTGTACTCTCCACCATTGTCTGTTCTGATGCATTTCAATTTCTTGTCGGTTTCTCTCTCTATCAGGGCATGAAACTCCTTGAACACTTTCAACACTTGATCTTTTGTCTTCAAGGTGTATACTCATATCTTTCTTGAATGATCATCTATGAATGTCACAAAATGAAGTGACCCACCAAGTGTTATTATCTGCATCGGACCACATACATCTGAATGTATGAGATCAAGTACCTCCGGTTTTTGTTGAGGCGGGAGCTTTGGAAGGACACTATTTTCTGCTTTCCAGCCATGTAGTGTTCACACTTCTGTAAGTGTGAGTTCTTCAACCCGGGAAGAATATTCCTTCGGCGTAGTACTTCCATCCCCGTTTGACTCATATGACCGAGTTTTTTATGCCATAGCTCGGTTGCCTAATTACTATTGACTGTATTTATGCTACTATTGGAAAGTTTAGCGTGCATCAAATACAGTGTTGAATCTTTCTTACCTCGAGCTATCACCATTGATCCTTTAGTGAGCTTCCAGGTGCCGTCACTAAAGGTGCTGCAGAAGCCTTCATCATCCAGCTTGCCTGTTGAGATCATGTTTAACCGGATGTCTGAGATGTGCTTGACTCCCTTTAATACTAGCTTTGTCCCGTTGTCTATTTCAAGGCAGATGTCTCCAATACTGACGGTTTTAGACTGGCCGTCATTCCACATCCTTACAGCACCGTAGTCCCCTGGCGTGTAAGATGAAAAGAAGTCTCTACGAGATATGGCGTGTATGGAGGTGCCACTATCTATTACCCAACTGGTCTCGTGGCTGGCAAGATTCACAATATTTTCTTCATAGATAATGAAGAATTCTTTGGAGGTTTTGTCGGTGGTGGCAATAGCAACTCTTTCTTGGTTAGAGTCACTATCCATTCTGTTGTTGTCTCTATACTGCTCATTCTTCAATTTGTAGCAGTCTCTCTTCATATGGCCTTTCTTTTTGCAATGGTAGCATTCTATATCTCTTGTTCTTGATTTACCTCGGTTCTTGTCTGATCTACCTGGGCCTCGACTTTTACTCCTCCATTTTCTGTTGTTCTTCTCAGTCACTAAAGCTTCTGAGGTTGAGGTTGATGCCGTCCCTTGCAATCTCGTCCTCTTTTCTTCCTCGAAGATTCTGGTTTTTGCCATCTGCAGTGTGACTCTCTCATCTAAGGCTAAATTTATCACTATAGATCTAAACGTTTTTCAAGACTCTAGTAACGTATTTAGGAGTATTAAGTCATTTACCTCAT
The DNA here is from genome assembly GCA_019454045.1 of Zanthoxylum bungeanum. NCBI lineage: Eukaryota > Viridiplantae > Streptophyta > Magnoliopsida > Sapindales > Rutaceae > Zanthoxylum > Zanthoxylum bungeanum. The sequence goes on along the minus strand of SKCR01038869.1, from coordinate 8,229 downwards.
CACCGAAGTTTATGCCCAATCCAGACAATTCTTTCATTCTGCCGAAGAAATCATTGATATGGTCCACCACAGCTGTACCTTCGTCGTATTTCAACCCCATTATCTTCTTGATATAGTACAACTTGTTGTTGTCAGGCTTTGCTCGAAAAAGCTCCTCCAGCTTTCTCTATAAGACACGTGCATTTGTATCTTCACTAACATGATTCACGATACTGTCGTCGATCCACTGATGAATAGTACTACATGTCTTCTGGTGAAGATTATTCCACATTTCTTCAGACATTGCTTCTGGTTTCTCCTCCAGAAAAATCGACCCATCATAATCCTTCACATATAGAAGGTCTTTCATCCTTCCTCTCCATGAGAAATAATTGGTACTAGTCAACAAAATCATATTTCCATTGCCCCCATCCATCATAAAAAATTCAAAGTAGAATTTCAAAGAATAGAGCTCACCATTACGTCTGGAATGGTCGAAAATGGTGGAAATAACACTTAGTCTGTCAAAATCCGACACAAGGACCAAAATGTAAAATTTCAAAAATTACAGGGGTCAAAGTGTAATTTCCGAAAGTTAAGGGGCCAAAATGCAATTTTGAGAAAGTATAGGGACCTTTTATGAAATTTACCAGTTTTTTTACTGACGTGATAGACACGTGTTAGACACGTGGCGCTGACTGGATGACACATGGATGCTGACTGGGCAGAGGACGTGGCACGCTGACTGGGCTGCTGACTATGCGTGACTGGCTGACGTGGCGCTGACTAGATGCTGATGTGGCGGCTGACTCAGCGTCTTCAACCTTCAGCTGGTGCGTGCGGTGCGTGTGCGCGTGGCGGCGCGTGAGGAGCTCTCTGGAAAGCGCGTGTGGCGCGTGCGGCTTACAGTTACCTCCGTTTGATCGTCAGAAAATACCATTGTGCTCGTCCCGACGTGAAAAAGCTGATGGTATGCTTAAAACCGATTTTTGACAACTTTTGTCGGAACCGATTTTCCGAACCGAAGCTTTTTTTCTGAGTTTCGGGATCCCTTCGTGGAACCTTAGCTCATGATACCACTTGTTGTGATAAAAACACACACAATATAGGAGAAATGAGAGAAAACTCTTCTTTTATTACTGCAAACAAAAGAATTATAAAGCAAAAACCAATGCTTTACAAAAAAACTCTCAAACCTCTATACTCTCTATTACACTCTGTTTGAGATGCTTTAGAAATAAGATTTGGGCTCTTTTTTATAGTGCCAAAACGTGTGCACTATTGCAACACGTTTTGGCAGTTGACAAAACGTGTTGCCAACTTTGCCAATTTTTTCAACCTTCTGCAGCTGGCCAACTTGGCCAACTGCAACACAACATGCATGCAAGTTGCATGCATGCTGTAATGCATCAATTTCATCCACATCGCTCTCAGGGGGTGTGGTTTGGTGGCAAATGACTTATGACTTGATTGTCATGTCACGAGTTCGAGTCTATGGGTGTATTTCTTGCAGGAGGTTTTACCTGCTCCGCTTAAGCCCGAGTAGGGTGGTTTGGCAACGATGTTTTCAACATTTCCAAAAAAAAAAGATTTCATCCACCTATATAATGGTGATTTCATCTGAACCATTTATCTAAGCATTTGACTTATTGTTAGAGGTTTCATTTCCATTTTTTTTTTTAAATTTCTCAAGTTTTTTTTTTTTTTTAATTATTTATCCCAGAAGCAGTTTGATGATGAATGGGTAAATGAATTCTTTGATTAATATTCTCAGTGAATGAAATTTATTTGGTAGCGATTTTGATAATTTCATAAATTTTTTTATTCCAAGATTATGTTTGAATTAACATGTTTTACTTTAATTTCAAAAGATAACAGAAAAGATAGAAAAAATTAATGGAAGATTAATAATAAAACTAGAGGTGTCAAAACGAATCAACGAATCAAATTTGTATCGAATTCTAAACGAATCGAATCAAAATGTGATGGATTTGTATTCGATTCGTTTATTAAACGAATCCTAATATCATGATTCGTATTCGATTCGTTTCTTAAATGAATCGAATACGAATATTCGTGTAGTCGTGATATTATTAAATAACATTATTTACCATAATTTATATACATTAATTTTTCATAAATATATACATATGAAATATGTAATTAATATATTTATTAAAAATACCTTACCAAATATCGACAATATTATTTTTCTATGGTAATTAGTCACAATTTCTCGAAAATCTTGATTGAAAAATAACAATTATTCGATTCGTTTAATAAACGAATCGAATCGAATCGAATCGACTCATTTATTAAACGAATCATTTTTTCAAACCCGTATTCGATTTAAAGCACATCGAATCGAACAAATAAACGAATTCTAAGCTAAATTGTCACCCCTAAATAAAACCAATAAAAAAGATTCAATCTAAAAACATACCAAATTATAATTATAATAAAATTAACCCGCACATCGCCTGCTTGAAGCTAGATTTTACAAAATTAATGAACATGATGTCAGATCTGGCGAGCTTCATGTAATATCAAAGGAGGCAAAACCGCCTCCAAAATACAATTGAAGTTGGCTAAGCAGGAGGAGGACAATTTTGGGGAAAAGCAGAAAATGCCGGAGACTCAGAAACTCAAGTGCTTAGCGTTGTTAGGAACCGGAGCTGTTTTAGGCTCTGTTTCTACCATCTTTCTTTATAGGCTTTTTTCAAGGTAAAAACTCCCTTCAATCAATCAAGAAATTGGAACCCATTTATGATTTTATTTTATTTTTTTATTTGCAGAAGAATTATAGCGCCGTCACGCTCCAAAACTTTTCCACTGAATGGTATTTTCTTTCTTTCTTTCTTTCTTTCTTTAAGACTCTTAAATTAGTGGTTATTATTGTAGTCGATAAAATAAAAAATAAAAGTAAAATTAATCACAGATAAAGAGCTTGCTTCTGAGACTGATATCAGTAATGGGATGCCTGCTTTAGACCTTCTAAAAGACGAAATAGTTGCTGAACAATTGACCAGGTAACCATGATTTTCACATGCTAATTAATCATTCTTTTCATTTTACTATGAAGCTAATTTTTTTTTCAGCATTTACCTGAGTGTATTTTATTTTACTCTTTATTACTAGGAATATTCAGTTCTTTGGGCTCGAGTCTCAGCAGAAAGTGAGTGCATCGTATGTTGTTGTCATTGGTCTTGGAGGTGTTGGGAGTCACGCTGCTGCCATGCTCTTGAGATCAGGAGTCGGTAGGCTCCTCCTTGTGGATTTTGACCAGGTTAGCTTGCCTTTTTAGTTATAGCTTTTAGTAGTACATTTTTTTGCTAGATGTTGTTCAGCCACATACACCTTTATTAACTTTTTAATCTTTGATTTACTACTTAGTTTTTTCAGGCAACAAGTTGTACACTAATCATATAATTACCTCCAGCATCATGAACAAAAAAATACTTGGCATTTAATGGCTATTTCTCAATCCTGCATTGCAGGGTTCAAATTGTAGCTATGACTATAGCTCATGGAAAACTTATACTTGTGATTTATTCGTTCAATTTAGAAGAGCATTTGTCTTTATTGGTTTGTGATGTGTAAGAACGGGTTGGACTTGGAGAATTCTGATCACATGTTTCTTTACTGGTCTGCCTCTTCAAATTTGTTGTATACATTGTTCAACTGCTATTTATTCTAGGTCATTCCTCCGTTTTATGTTTCTTCACTTGAATGGAATTTAATGTGCCTTGAGAAGAGGTAGAAAGGCGCTGGATTTTGTTTAACTGCTGTGTACTTGCTGTTTTATTGGCTTCTTTGGCCGGGACAAAATAGTAGGATTTGGGATGAAGCTAGAAAGAACAAGATTAACTTTAGTGGACACTGGACAGACCATATTTGGTTTCTTGATTCTCTTTCGGCATTGGTTTCTATTGAATTTAAGGTTATTTTTTCTTTTTCATTGAAGAAAATTAGGAAGCCATTGTTAGTTAGATAATCTTTCTTCCTTTTTTCTGTTTTTAGGGTGATTTAGAATCTTTTTCTACCATCAAAGAAAATAAGGAAGCCACCTCTTTTTAATTTTGATGGGAAGCATAGAAACAACATTAAAAAGAAAATGAATGTACAAAGAAGCCACCTTTTTGTATTTTCAACTTATATGAATTTATAGTTTCTGGTCATAGAAAAAGGAAATGCACATGGCAGAATTAACATTTTGTATATTGTTCGTTTTAGTGCAGTTATATTCAGAAAATTTAAAATTGATATGTTAGAAGAATAAATATTTTTCTGGTGTTTTTCAAAATAAAGACATTATTGATGCGTTTACATACTCATAATCGGAATACGGTGGGGTCGGAATGAAATGAAATCGGAATGGGCCGGACTGAGAAGAATGATGAATAGGAATGAGAATAAGTTGTTTATTTAGCTGTGAAAATCATTATCAGAATAAAGCAGTATTCTCATTAATGTGTTTACTTTATCTAGTAATCGGAATGATGTTAACAAGTTACTATACCCTTATTTCAAATTATTATTTAATAATTTATTAGTTAATAATTTATGATTGTTAATTATTAGTTTATTTAAATTACTAAATATATTAATTAATAATAAATTAATATATTTGTTAATAATTAATTAATATAATTTATTAATCTATTACTTTATTAATTATTTATTTTTTATTAATTATTAATTATTAATTTAATATTTTATTGTTGTAAGGTTAAACTTGTAATTTCCCACTATTTTTGTGAATGAGAATCCCATTCGCATAGGGAGTGATGGGAAATTAGGAATGAGAATCCCATTTCTCATTCCCAATTTTGTGGTATCCACCCAATTCCCCTATTATTTTACCCAAGTAAACATCTCAATTGAGAATCATTCCAATTCCTCTATTCCCATTCCCCCAAAGTAATCAGACCATATATGTAATTTTGAAGGTCAAGGTACTATTTGATCTGCCGTTTAAATGAATGTATTTTTTTTGGAAAGGTAAATGAATGCATTTGAATGCTTGTAGTGCATTGTCTCTGGTATTGCCTTTTTATTTGTTTTTTGTTTTCACCTATGAGTATGCTGTGGTTACCAATATATTGAATGACTATAGCTATCAGATACCACTTATTAATGAAAAGTCTTTCCTTCATCATGGGATACTCGTGTCGGATGCCACAAGTCATCCTTGACATTGATACAAGAGTCCATTTTTATGTAGTTGGTTTACATCTAGCTGTACTTGGCACCACTTTTCCAAGTTAATCTTATGAAAACATATTTGCATACTAACCATTTCCTATCGATTTGAATTCAATGATTTTTTAATTTTTTTATATATTAAATATGTAGTATTTTTCCATTTATTCTTATTGTTATTACAATTGTATCCTTGCCTTTGGCCATTCTACTCTCTCAATCTTACTAGTAATAATACCTAGAAGGCATTGCTAGCCAAAGTAGGATAATGGTTTTGCTTTACCTTATTTTTAAAGCAAAAATGGCAATATTTATTATTATTTTTTTTATTAATTTTTTTAATGACAAAAATAGTACTAAGCTTTAAATATAAATAAATAAAAGAGTGAGAGACATTCAAGAGAGACTCAATTTTATAATTTCAAAATCTGCATACAATTTATATATATTTCTATAGAAGTACTTATCATTTTCTTCATTATGTGAGAAGGTATCAGTTTCATCACTTAACCGGCATGCGGTTGCAACACGAGCAGATGTTGGTACTCCCAAAGCCTTGTGCCTCAAGAAGCATTTCTCATCAATCTTCCCAGAATGCCACATAGATGCAAAAGTGCTATTATATGATGCATCATCTGAAGAAGAAATTTTGTCTGGCCATCCGGATTTTGTTTTGGATTGCATTGATAACATTGATACTAAGGTACCTCTTCTTGCTTAAAAGTGTGGTTAAGTTTAGAACTATTTTTGGTCATTGCCAGAATTATTTCTTTAATGCTAGCTATTTACTATATTTTCAAACAAGGTATTCTTTTTGGATTTTTCTTGTTGAGTTAAAATGATCCTTCCTTTGGGTTATCTGTATTTTATGCATGACCAAGTAATTCCTATGATCATCTAAAGTTATGATACCTAGGCAACATTTCCATTTTACAATGTTTAAAAATACGCGGCGGCGCCTCGAGGCGGCCGGCCATTGAGGCGCGAGGCGGACCTCCTCGAGGCGGCGAGGCGGGCGCCTCGATCCGAAAATCAAAAAAATAATTAAATTCATAATATCAGCATAATAAAAACATCAACAATCCAAAATGATGAAATGATAATTCTTAATAATAAATTTATTATAAATATTTAGTAATTTTATAAATTAATAATTAATAAGTTTAATTAAAAATATTTTTGTAATTTGTTAACAATTCATTGTGATTGTTAAAAAAAGCATACATATTAATTGAAATAATATGTTTTACATCATATTTTTTTTATATAATATGTTATATATTAAAGTTTTTTCGGATGAGTGAAAATACCATATTTTTATTAAATTAAAGAATCAGAGGGTAAGTATTGGGCAGTGCATTCAAAAAAAAAAAAGTCTTGGGGGTAGTAGCCCAGTGTGGCAGTACAAAAAATGATAAATAAATGAAGATAAAATTTAAAAAAATAATAAAAAAAGTTGTTTTAAAGTGCATGACAACTGCAACTTTAAAAGTGATGATCCCAGGTCACAATAAAGGCGTTCATTTTTGCATTTTCTTCTTCATTTTTGCGTTTTCTTCTTCATCACTTCTTCATTTCTGCAACTTTAAAAGTCTTGGGGCAGTAGTCCAGGTCAGACATCAATGGTTTTTTTAATTTTTTTGGCGGCGTCCCTTCGTCGATGTGAGGCGGCCGCCTCACGCCGCCTCAACGTGAGGCGGCCTGGAGCGGCCGAATTGAAGAAACCGCAAAAAGCGGCCGCCTCAACGCGCCGTTGCCGTGAGGCGGCGACGCGGCGCCTCGAGGCGGCCGCCTCGACCGCTTTTTAAAACACTTCCATTTTATTCATGTTTTTATATTTTAAATATGAACGGACTTGAACAAGTTCTTCCATATATATTATTATGTTTCATTCATGTTTTTAAAAAGTGGTCGAGGCGGCTGCCTCGAGGCGCCGCGACGCCGCCTCACGGCGACGGCGCGTTGAGGCGGCCGCTTTTTACGGTTTCTTCAATTCGGCTGCCTCAGGCCGCCTCACGTTGAGGCGGCATGAGGCGGCCGCCTCACATCAAGGAAGGGACGCCGCCAAAAAAATTAAAAAAACCAGTGATGTCTGACCTGGACTATTGCCCCAAGACTTTTAAAGTTGCAGAAATGAAGAAGAAGTGATGAAGAAGAAGAGGCAGAAATGAAGAAAACGCAAAAATGAAGAAGAAAAGGCAAAAATGAACGCCTTTATTGTGACCTGGGATCATCACTTTTAAAGTTGCAGCTGTCATGCACCTAAACAACTTTTTTTATTATTTTTTTAAACTTTGTCTTCATTTATTTATTATTTTTTGTACTGCCACACTGGGCTACTGCCCTCAAGACTTTTTTTTTAATACACTGCCCAATACTTACTCCCTCTGATTCTTTAATTTAATAAAAATATGGTATTTTCATTCATCCGAAAAAACTTTAATGTATAACTTATTATTTAAAAAAAATATGATGTATAACATATTATTTCAATTAATGTGTTTGCTTTTTTTAACAATCATAATGAATTGTTAACAAATTACAAAAATATTTTTAGTTAAAATTATTAATTTGTAAAATTACTAAATATTTATAATAAATTTATTATTAAGAATCATCATTTCATCATTTTGGATTGTTGATGTTTTTATTATGCTGATATTATGAATTTAATAATTTTTTTGATTTTCGGATCGAGGCGCCGGCACTTATTTTTAAATATTGATATAAACAAAATAATTTTTTTTCACTTCTGCGTGCCTTCGTTTGCTCTGCCCTCTCTCTCAGTCTCTCGCTGCTAGCTCTCTCTCTATCTCAGACTCTCACGACTGGTCACACTCTTAGGTAATGTTGGTGTTGGATTACGTGTTAAGTTTGTTAGATACTTGATAAGTTTTATCTGTTAGTTGTATTTTAAATATTTGTATTTGAATTACCATGATATTAGGAGTTAAAGCAGCAAATAGGTTTATTGGATTTAAATCTGAGTTATCAGAATCGTTTGTATTTTTCCCTATAAAAGGGCACCTGTGTATAACTTGTAAATTA